>JZKD02S1673826.1:489544-500468 GCA_000966675.3 Picea glauca
ATGAGCATTGGAATGGAGCTAGGATGGCGATGGTGAGAGGAAGTGACATTTAAACGGTATGTCACTCATCCCTCTTTAGTTAGTAAATTCAATATCTAAAACTTAAGGAAAGCGTCATGTTCTGTCCTGTTTTGTTATAGATCCAGGTGGATCTAGGGAGATCGGTTTGTGTCCGCACTTACGGATTTATCCAATAACACAGTGACTAGAGGCTCGACTAGAATGTACTGAGAAATCAACTGTCCCAATCTGAGACAATGGTTTGTGGGATTCCAAAATGTACCCGGACTTGTTCAAAGAAGAGCTTGGTAGTGGCCTCTACTGTGATGTTCTTCTTGCAGGAAACCATAATTGCCATCTTAGAAAAGAGATCAACAACCACAAAACCACAGTCATTTCCCTGCTTGGTGGATGGGAGGCCCGACATATAGTCCATTGAGATGGATTCCCATGGCCTGTTAGGAGTAGGAAGAGGGGTGTACAAGCCCTGTTTCTTAGTGGTCAGTTTGGCAATAGCATAGGAAGTGCATGAATTGATATACTTGCTGGCCTCTTGTCAAAGTTTTGGCCAGTAGAAATGTTTTTGCAGCATCGCCACTATATTTTTGACGCCGAAGTGTCCTGCCACCCGATTGTAGTGGGCTTCCCAGATCATCTTTGCTCCCTCGCTTGATGGAACACAAATATGTCTCAGACGACACAACAGCCCATCCTGAAGATGGAAATTATCGACAACTGCATTTCCACCCAACATTTGGTAGGTGGTGGCGAAGTCTGGGTCTGTCTCATAGAGTTGGGGCAATCCAGAGGTCTCATGGCTGCAGGAGTCTAGCACCGTGGTGAGTGCTATAACTGGCGGTCTGCTAAGGCAATCAACGAAGCTATTGGTGCTTCTTGTTTTATACTTGATGTTGAGGTGGAATTGCTGCAAGTATGTGGACCACTTTTGATGGTTATCATTATAAAAATTTCCTTGTGTCAGTATGAACTACAATGGCTTATGATTAGTGTGGATGATTGTCTCCTTCCCAATAATGTAATGTCTCCACTGGCGGCAGGCTTTCACAATGGATTACATTTCTTTGTCGTAAGTAGGGTACTTATGGACAACATATGATAGTGTCTCACTATGATAGGCCATGGGGTGGTTGTGCTGAGTGAGAACGATGCCCACTGCATAGTCTGAAGAATTTGTCTCGATCTCAAAGGGTTGTTGTAGGTTCGTTAGTTAAAGTATTGGGGCTCAGCACAAGCGTTGCTTCAAATCATTGAATGCTTATTGTTGGGACCGGCCCCATGAAATTTTTTTGCTTACCACCACCCCTAGTTATTTGGTTAAGGACCCATGCAATATGGGAGAATCCCAACACAAACCTGTAGTAGAAATTGGCAAGGCCCAAGAAGCTTTGAAGTTCAGTGAGTGTGGTTAGGGATGGCCAGTCATGGATGAATTGGATCTTGGTTGGATCCACATGTATGCCATGATGATCAATTATGTAGCCTAGGTAATGGACCCTGTCCATGCAGAAGGATCATTTTTCCAAGTTGGCATATAGCTTGTGCAGTTGTAGGGTGTGCAAAACCTGCTGAATATGTTGCAAGTGTTCGACCCAAGTCTTGTTGTAAATGAGAATGTCATCAAGATACACCACTACAAAAGTATTGGTGAAGGGTCATAGGATATCATCCATCATCCTCATGAAAGTGGTTGGAGCATTTTTCAAACCAAAGGGCATGACCAACCATTCAAAAAGGCCTTCCTTTGACTTGAAGGTGGTTTTCCATACATTTTTCTGTTCTATCAAGACCTGGTGGTAGCCATATTTCAGATTAATATTACTAAAGTATTTGGCCCCCGTGAGTTGATCAAGGAGGTCATCGATTTAGGGAATCGGGTATTGGTTTCTCACTGTGATTTTATTTATATCCCGGTAAATAATGCAGGGTCACCAGGTTCCATCTTTCTTCTATACCAGCACGACTGGGATCCCAGAAGGTGATGAGATAGGACATATGTGCCCCTTGTGGATCAGTTCTTGGATCTGTCACTTGATCTCCTCATTCTCTAATAGAGAGCGTCGATAGACTGTCCCATTGGGCAGTGGTGCACCGGGGGTCAGATCGATGGGGTTCTTGACCTGGTAGTGCAAAGGTACCCTGATCGGTGAGGAGAAGATATTTGAGTATTCTTCCATGATCTTAACTACTTTCTTCTGCTATGTGGAGAGGTCGGTCGCAAAGACCCTAGATGTGGTTATGATATTTCACTTATTCTGAGAGAAAATCATGAAGAAGACAAAATTCCTCGTCTGATAGATGACCTTCCTGCATTGCTTAGAAAAGATCAAGGAAATAACACTAGGTGGGACTGCGTTGGGTATCCTGTACAATTTCATGTTCAAAGTAATAATAACACTATGAGGCCTAGACTCATATACAACATGACATTTCCATAAACAAGGTTGGCCCAAAAGAACATCATAAACTTCAAGAGGATCAACATCACACAATACCTCATCTTTGAAGGGCTTGATTCTGTACAATAGTTGACATTGTTGGCTGATGCAGAGATCGCTTCCTTGGCGGAGCCATCCAATGGTGTAGGGTTGTGGGTGTGGTGTAGTTGGCAGGGCCAACTGCTTGATGATCTCTTCTGAGATGAGGTTCTTTTAGCTACCGCTATCCACGATGAAGTGCAGTGGGGTGCCTTTTACCCACATCTATGAATGGAAGAGGCGTTCTCCTTCTTTTGGCTCATATGGTTCACCAGGCTGGAGCTTGGGGGTAGCAACGATGGCACTGGCTTCCATGTCAATGATCCGTCTTCCCCTTTTTGGTTCTGGCTCAGAGTCTGAACCCGCATCTGAGTCAGAGGCTTTCACTTTGGCCACTAGCAACTACTTTGAGCGGTAGTCAACATCGTTATTCCAAGGGCTCTTATGGAAGTTGTACCTCTTCTCGGTATCTTTCTTTGTATTTTTGGTGTCCTTCTTTGATTGCGGCTTGGACTGGTTGTCTTGATACTATCCATATTTTCTCTATCCTTTGTTCTGTGGGTTGGGGACACCCTTTCCTGGATTTTGTTGTGACGGGTTTACAGGCCCAAATTGCCGTGTCTTTTGTTTGATCTTCTTCTCGATTTTGACGGCATATCAATAGGCCGTGCCCAAGGATGAGATGTCCAAAAATTCTATGTCGGTCTAGATGTATCTATGCAGAGAACTGCGATACTTGAACACTAAATGTCTCTCTGAATCTTTCATACCTAGCTTGGTGCGCAAGGTATGAAAGATATTTGTGAAATCTAGCACTGTTTGGTCTCTTTCTTGTCGTAGTGTGGTCCATTTGGTATATAAGTAGCCATAACTTCCGACGGGGTAGTATTGATCCTTAATAACATCCCCGAAGGAATCCCAAGTGGCCATGACTGTAAATAATGAGGGTTCCTCTGTTTCCTTTTTCTCACAGAAAGTTTCCCACCAATCTTTGACATGGGGAACGACTTTGAGGAGTGCAAAAGTAATCTTTTCTCTATTCGAAAAGCTATGGACATAAAAATACCCTTCTAGTAGATTCAACCACTTGTCTACAACATACGCATCTATATAAACTTCAAATATAGGAATATCAAAGTTGATTTGTACCTTGAAGGGGGTGGCGCCTCCGCTCAAAGATGATGTGTCGCCTGTTGGGAGCCGTCGAAGGATTTGCGTGAAACTATCCATCATCTCGTTCCTTTGTTGCATGAGGGATTCCTCAATCAAAAGTTTGAAAGGATCTCCTATCCCTTCATCTTTATCTTCTCCTACCATGAGAGGTCTCTTGGGTGTGCGAGAGATTTTGTTCTCAAGAGAAATAAGCTCGAGACCCAACCCTTTGTACTCTGACCTCGTTGGGGACATGCATTAAGATGACAAGGAGCATACCGCTCTGATAACACTGATCCATATTTTATGAGCAGAAAAAAATGACTACAGATTATTAATAGGTGCTTAACAAAAAATAACAAAGATACAATAAAACTGGTTTTCTATTCAATAAGGAAATAATATGAAACTATAAAATGTCGCAAAAACAAGCTTCCTAGAATGGTGGTGGCTTATCTCTAAGAAGAGATGTGACGGCTACGCTCATTTGCAAGAAGATGATTACAATGAGGCTCTAAAGGCCCTTTTACGATAAATAGGAATTCCAAAAACCCTAGACATCCAAAAACCTAACCCTAGGAGATGAAGCACCAAAATTCATGTGGGCCCCGTTTGGGTAAGTTAGTACATCAACTTCCCGGGGTCGTAACTTTTGCATACGATCTCTATTTTAGGCGTATGATAGCCCGTTGGAAAGGTGTCATTGAGGAGATTCATTTTTGGGTATCAATCAAGACTTCATCTATAATTGAGAATATATATCCCTAAAAACCTTCATTTAGGCCCTCAAAATGGCTCTGGAAGTTAAAACTACTAAAAATAGTAAATTGCCAAAATTGTCAAAAAACTATTTTGAGCCAGTTGGAAGAGGTGGGTGACAACTGATATCCACCTAGATCACCCAGGTTCAAAACTCAACTCGCTGGGAGGAGACACCTAAAATACATCCATGCTAAGGGTTGGTGTGGCTGAGGTTGGGACCCGTCCTTGGGTGATTTGGATGGCTTAGAGACCACTAGGTTGTAGTTTCTTAGACCAAAGGCTAGTCCCACAAGTAACAAACAAAGTAGAAAACAAAAAAAGAAATAAAAGAAGTTAAAACAAATGCCACACCATCAACACAATGAACACAAGATGTACCCTAGGAACCATAATATGTAAAAACTTAGCCAAAAGTTGAGGACTATGCCTTGTTATTTTATTCTCAGATATGAAATGAAAATACAAAGAAAGATGAACTCACAATCTAGTTTTCACTAACAATGTGCCCTATATGGATACTATAGGGTTTTGTTCTTCCTTTGTTATGCTCCAATTCCTACTCCTTTGTTCTACTCAACTGTTGCAGAGTAATAAATAAATAAAAGAATGGAACCCCTTCCTTCCCTAGAAACCCAGTATTTACCATATCCTCAGAGTCCTTTAGGGTTAGTGTTAGGGTTTTCACATGCCTCAACTCCTAATCGGTTAGGTTTTTGTACCCTATAGAATCTTGTTGAAATATCATACATGACTAGCTCCACATGTGTGAGTAATGGTATTTGGCATGGCATCCACTCAATATCCTAATGGTCAAAATTATAGGTCAACATGAGGGAGACATAACTTACTCATATAAACTCCGATTGAGGTGATATTAATGTCATTGGAAATATCTCAATGTGTAGAATACATTTAGGAGGATGGGGACCACATTCACAAATTTTTGACCCCATAAATGAACATTTAGTGCCCCAAAATTTTCAGGGCCCCAAATCACCAAAACATAACCTACCCCTAAAATGGGCCTTACAATTCAATAGTTACATTTTTTCCACCAAGAAAGTACGAAAAGAGATAACAAATTATATATGAAACCATTTTGGATCAACTAATAACCATTGAACTCCTACAGGAAGATATACACCATTGTTCATGTTTTTTCCACATACCCAACTTTGCAACATCTAAAGAATTCATAATAGAGAAAAAGGACTTCCTTCATAGTAACATGGATTGGTTTAAAATTCCCATCCCATGCCTAGATGCATTTGAAGAAGGGAACTTATCCAACTTGTCAAAAATGGTTAAAATCATCATCTCTATTAACCCAACATGGTGAAAATATCATCCTAAGAAATCAATTTTGGACCCTAACCAAAGTCATGGAATACATATTTATATTCAATGAGTTCTACAATATGTTAGCTTGGTCCTAGAATGGACCTAGTAATCGACAAAGATCGCATTGAAAATTTCCAGGATTGATGTCCATTCGTTCTAACAAAAGAAACATCTCACTCACTGCAGGAAATGGGTTGTCGTCCAAGCAAAAATTGAAAATCTAGAGAAGGTCATACTCATATTCTATATTCCACACACAATGTGGATATTAAACCCCATCCCAGTCATATGATTGAAAGGAACATTTGCATCTGCATATAATTCAATAATCTAAATAAAGCACACCCCAAAGACAACTATCCCACCCCTTTCATTAACCAAGTTGATGGGGTTTGTGTAGGCCAAAAATTTATCCCATTTATGGATGCATTCTCTAGTTACAATCAAACACAAATTTGGTAGAAATATTGATACAAAACAATGTTCACAATACCATGGGGTACTTTCTTTTATTGTTTCATGTTTTTCAAAATTAAAATCATTGGTGTTTCCTTTCAATGATCCATGAATTACATATTATATGAGATGTTAAAAAACTCATCACCAACTTAGATGACTTCATTGGGGAATTTAGGAAGAGGAATGAACACCAAAAATACCTACATGGGACCTTCATCTGATTGCGAAGATAAAGATTTATCTCATCTCCCTTAAATGTGTATTGTGTGTCACAATGAGACACCTTATTAGGTTCAATGTTTATAATCAAGGCATCATACTACATCCCCTTAAAATCTATTAAATCACACAATTGCATCCCTCTCGCATGATACGCCAACTATAGAGTTTAAAATGAAAACAATTCCTTTAGATTTTCATCCCTAACTACACTTTCATCATGCATGGCTTCCTTCAATTTCTTTGTAAGGATAACCCTTTCAGTTGGGATGATCAAGTTTCTATGATTTTCTCATCTCAAACATTCCCTCGCACCATTTCCATTATTAAAACCTTTAGCTTTGACCACAATTTTCTCTATTAAACAGTTTTCTTGGCACACTCAATAGCTATCATTTTATTTCAAGTACATGACCAAAAACACAATATATTACATGAGTAAAACCCTAATTGATCCAAACTCCATGACACATGAAAATAAAATTACTTCTAATGTTGTCTTCACCACTCAACACCTACATCACTACATACATACACACCAAGGTGATAACCAACCCCAATCCCATGGCCTACATGATTAATTGTTGTATCATTTTGAGAATAAGAATCATGTAATACAAATATACAAAATTACTTCTAGCTTTATAAGTCAAATCACATACATACATACATATGTGTGTGTGTGTATGCACACACACACACACACACACACACACACACACACACACACACACACACACATACATAAGTCAAATAATATACATGTGTAAGTGTGTGTGCATACATACATACATACATACATATGTATGTATGTATGTACATGCATGCACACATACACACACAATAGATGGTACTACATTACATAATAAAATCTTTCTTATTTTAGACTTCATGTTTGAAAGGGTATTAATCTGATCATATTTATGAAAATTGAATCATGATAAATGGATTAATATTATGTAATATTAGTGACTCTTACAAATATAAGTGATTTTTTGAAACAAATATTAAGACATTGTATCATATAATACAATTTTTCTTGATGTTAGATGTCATGTTTCAATATGTATTTATTCTACCAAATTTGTTAAGGACTTGTACCTAGTGTTAATCCTTTGCATAGAAATGTGCCATTCAAATTGGAAAACCATTGTGTGAATAGAACCATATATATGACATAACACTCTATCATCTTACTAATGCACCAAATCTATATTGTAAGTGATTCCTAGAAACACACCCTATAGGGCTTCACTATACAACACAAACTTCACATCAAATCTATATTGGAAGTGATTCCTAGAAACACACCCTATAGGGCTTCACTATACAACACAAACTTCACATCAAATTCATAGTGGAAGTTGTAAGGTAGCTAGAGGGGTAGTGGGGGAGCCCAAAGGCCCATAGTGATAATAGTGGAGGCCATTCAATGTAAGGTGGAATAGGTCCACTATATTATTAAATAATACCCACTATGGTAGTTAGATATAATAAATGGGTAGTTAGATATAATAAATGTAAGAGGACTTCTTAGAAGGTTCTATTTCTAGAAGATTCCTCTTATAGAATGTTATTAGGTGATGGTAGCACTATATAAAGGGATTCAAGCAATGTAATGGGACATGAAGAGAAGTATTGTATTTGGAGCGGTAGCTCAATAGGAGGATGCCCCCTCAAAGAGGCAAGTGAATATGAGAGGATCCCTTCCATAATAGGATCCATTGTATGGTGTTTCCCTATCCCAAGGGTTTGATATAATAAAGTGGTGGTTTTATATATGGTTAATATATCTTGTGTGGTGATTTTATTCAGATATTTGGATCTATTGTGAAATTTTGTATTCAGGTATTTGGTTCTTAACAAGTGGTATCAGAGAACTTTCCTTGGTAGACATTTTGGGAAAATATTTTTTATTTTTGCAGATTTTTTTTTTTGGAGAAGAAAAAAGAGGGATGAGACATTACATAAATTTTTAGTATATTTTTGTGAAAAATTTGCAGAAAAAGGTTGTATATCTGAGTTCCTCTCAGAAAAACACCCAAATTGAAAAAACCAATCGTCTGAAACGGAGTCTGGGAAGTCAAGATATTGAAGTTTTAAAATCTGAAAATTTTCAGTGTTTTTTTTCATGGACAACGGTCGAATTTGCCCAAACAAATCATAGATCTGAGTTCCTCTCACAATTTCACCCAATTTCAAAAAATAAATTAGCTGAAACAGAGTCCGGGAAGTGAAGTTATGAGCATTTTAAATTCAATAGTTTTTTCAGGTTTTTTTTGAAAAATGCCATGATTTTCTGCAGTAATTTATTGTTCTATTTTTTGGGTTTTTTCGTGACGGCGGCGGGACTACAAAGTTCATAAATTTTCATAGGGTGCTTGTATGGATATTTCTTCTCAAACCCTCAAATAAATTCTACAGATTACTGAAGCATTCAAATCCCAATTATTTGACACATTGAATGATAGATTGGATGGCTTTGTAGATGGCCTCAATGATAGTTTTCATAGTATTCAAGATTCTTTGGATAACATGCAAGAGAGGTTTCTTATGGTGGACCTTAGGGATGAATATAATCAAGAAATATATGCTTGGTATGATTTTGAAGCCTATTGCGATGATTGGTATATGGATAGTTGTCATTTCCGGGATGACACCCACTTCCATATTTTATTTGATGACTCTACTCCACCTTCTGTAGAGAAAATCAATGTCCCACATCAGGAGCCAGCTACCAATGTCCAACCTACATATTATACAATGGTATTGTTCCTTCCAGATTCATCTTTGATCATCTCCCACTATGTGGGAGATGACAACCACTTCCATATTTTATTTGATGACTCTACTCCACCTTCTATAGAGAACATCAATGTCCCACATCAGGAGCTTGTTTCCAGAGTCCAGCATGCATATTCTACAATGGTATTGTTCCTTCCAGATTCATCTTTGATCATATTCCACTATGTGGATGGATATTCTTATTTGGATCCACATGATAGGTGTCAGTGTTGAGAGCATCATTTTTAGTTGGTCATTGGGTGTCGATATCTTCCATGTGGGGTTCACATGAGAAATTGGACATGGGACCTTGGTTTACAATGGAGGTTCGACTACTTCAACATGGTGGCTACCATTTCTCAATGGGACCCCAGTTCTCTAATCTACCTCAGCACTATGGTCCACACTTATCCATGGGATCCTAGTATATGGTTGTACATCAAGCGTTGAGGACAACGCTTTCATAAGGGGGATGGAATGTAAGGTATATAAAGAGGTAGTGGGGGATCCTAGAGGGCCCATAGTGATAATAGTGGAGGTCATTCAATGTAAGGTGGAATAGGTCCACTATATTATTAAATAACGCCCACTATGGTAGTTAGATATAATAAATGGGTAGTTAGATATAATAAATGTAAGAGGACTTCTTAGAAGGTTCTACTTCTAGAATATTCCTCCTCTATAATGTTCTTAGGTGATGGTAGCACTATATAAAGGGGTTCAAGCAATGTAATGGGACATGAAGAGAAGTATTGTATTTGGAGCGGTAGCTCAATGGGAGGATGCCCCCTCGAAGAGGCAAGTGAACAAGAGAGGATCCCTTCCATAATAGGATCCATTGTATGGTGTTTCCATACCCTAAGGGTTTGATATAATAAAGTGGTGTTTTTCTATATGGTTTCATATATCTTGTGTGGTGATTGTATTCAAATATATTTGGATCTATTGTGATATTTTGTATTCAGTTATTTGGCTTTTAATAGAAGTGACTTCTAGAAGCACACACTATGGGGTAGTGACTTCTACTAGTGAACCAAATCTATATTGAAAGTGATTGCTAGAAACACATCCTACAAGGTTGTGCTATATGATACAATATTCCTCCATCATAGATGGCATGTTTCATGGGTATTTATTCCAACAAATTTATCGAGAACTTGTGCCATGTTTTAGGAGTATCTATTCTACCAAAGGACTTCCATTCGAAATTGTCCCCTTGTACAATAATGTTCCATTCAAATTGGTCATCTACCATAGTGAGAAAGGAACCAATATGGTGGAAGGACTAAGACTTTGTAACCTTACTAGTGAACCAAATCTTTATAGAAGTGATTCCTAGAAACAAACCTTATAGGTTTGCACCACATAATACAAACTTCTTTCATCTTAGATGTCATGCTCTAAGGGGTATTTATTCTAGTAGATTTATTGAGGAGTCACACCTGGCATCAACCCTTTATATAAAAATGTTCCATTTAGATAGGGTAGTGAGAAAAGAACCATTGTGAATGACTTAAGAATTTCTAACCTTGACATTGAACCAAATACATAATCATAATTATTCCTAGATACACACTCTCTAGTTCCGCATTACATTTTATACAATATTTCTTTATAGTAGATGTTTTGTTTAGAGGGGTATCCATTCCACCAAATTTGTGGATGAATTACACTTAGATTTGAATCTAGAATCAAATATGATTTTTTCCTTG
>JZKD02S1673826.1:589702-602450 GCA_000966675.3 Picea glauca
CTCCATTATCTATTCTTAATGTCTTGATCTTCTTGTTCGTAAGGTTTTCTATTTCTGCCTTGAATTCTTGGAACTTGTTGAATACTTCATCTTTTGACTTCAGTAGGTATAGCCATGTATTTCTTGAATAGCCATCTATGAAGGTTACGTAGTAGAGAGATCCTCCTAAATATCTGACTGGCATTGGACCGCAAACATCTGAGTGTATTAGATCTAGGGTTTCCTTAGATTTGTTGTTGCTGCTTGGGAATGGTTTCTTGATATTCTTCCCAAGGGCACATCCCTTGCAAATTCCTTCGTGTGTAGACTTCAATTCTGGTATCCCTTCAACCATCTTTTTGAGGAAAGGTAATGCTTGATAATTTATATGAGTGTACCTTCTATGCCAAAGCTCATTAGGGTTGACTTCGTCATGTACTAGAGCTTCTTCATTTTGTTCTAGTAGTCTATACAGATTCCCTTCACGTCTTCCAATAACCCTAGCATCTTCTATGATGGAATCTTTATGCCATGATAACACTTTTTCATCTATGAAGGCTATTATGTTTCCTTTGTCTTCTAAACATGATATTGATACAATATTATTTTCTAAACTAGGTACATATAAAACATTGCTTAAGTGAACATGATTACCTGATTCCAATTTGACGGAGGCTTGTCCAAATCCTTCGATGGGGTAGGTGCTTTTGTCTTCAAGCTCCACTTTGTACGATGTCTTTCTCTCATTTATATTTGAGAGTCTAGATTGATCTCCCATCATGTGCCTGGAAGATCCACTGTCGATTATCCACATATCATCTTCAATTGTCCCGGTAAGTGCTGAGTAGTGTAAGAGACTGATTGTTTCACACATGTCTTCAGTTGACTGGTAATTGGTCATGCCTTGATCCAAAACTTCAAATTCATCATTTCTATCTTCTGAGAAAGTCAATAGGTGTGCTGAGTTAGGGCGCATCTAAATATATTTTCCTTGAGCAAGATGCTCCATCACAAGGTGCCAGATCTGAGAATTAGGGTTTCTGCAACTGCTTCTGCTAATAACCCTAGCTGCAGTGCTTTGGAAGATGCTCCTGCTAGTAACCCTAGAGGGAGTTCCTCAATGAGCTCAATATCTAGTGACTATGTTTCCTTCCAGTGTTTTAGGCTGACTGAAGGGGTGTGGGCCCATAAACTGTTAGAATATAGAATATTGTGCTCATTTTACCATTGATGATACCCTCGTCACCCAACCACTGGCTAAATCCACCCTCTGAGCACCCATAGCTTGACTGAGAAGAGAATCCTAGTAGCAATCAATAGCCAAGAGTGGCTCATGCACCAAGTAAGAAAATAGAAAATAAGCTGAATAGATGATCCCACTCAGAAGCTAGCGCACCACTTTCCAGACCTCCCAGAAACTTGTGCACCAAACTGTTGTTGCCTGCAACTGCCTACGCAGATTTAGCTCTCAATGCAACTGTTGAGATGTGAAATAATGAAACTGGCACCCTATATTTATAGTAATCTGGGGAGGCTAACTGGGGCTGACTTCTCCTTCTTGGTATCAATAAATTCAATTTAAATGTATTTGTTCATCCGACAACTTGTCTAAGGTTTCCTTCAATTCTTTGTTTCCTTCCACAGGATTTTAGTCTCGTCATAGGTCACAATAGAGGTTCATACCTCTTGAAGCTACCATAATATTAACACTGAGTATTAAATTTTATTTTTCATATGTCTCTAATATTTCTTCTCTGCAATACCACAAGTTTGAACAAAATTGAATGTTCCAAGTGGAATTTACAGTAACTTCCCCACAACTTGCTAATTTTTTTCCTTTCCAGGATATCTCACTTGTATAGTGTGCCCCGCAAAAAATAATTGATATAAAATTCTGAAACTCATACCAGAACTACTACGGGCTGTCCACTATCCAATGCAAATAGTCTCACTCAATTTGGATACACTAGGAAGAAGTTATGATTGTATTACCAGGAACACCTGCTTGAGACTAGTCAATAGGACTAGTCAGATACCCTATCTTCCACAAGGTGTATCTACAAATTTAAGATGACCTAGAAGATAAAATTGTTACCACCAATACCTTACTAAGTTTTGTGAATTTTCTCCAGATTTTAGAGTCTGAAACATTATAGAAAAAAGTTTATAGCAAAAATTCCATAATCACTCAATTCAGGATGATTCCATAACCCTATCTTAAAAAGTCTGTATCTCTGAAAGTGTAAGGCATAAGGAGATGAAATTGTAACCCAACATACCTTGATCTGTCTACTAAATATCCTCCAAGTTGTTCCTTCTGAATCATTGTATAAAAAATGTTATAGGAAAAGATCCAAGGTGTAGCAGTGAAACCCCAAGACCTTGAGCTCTGGTACCATATGTTAGCAACCAAATATCAATATAGCATAGAAAAACCTCAGAATAAGTACTCAGCATATTGAAAAAGAGAGAAATTCAGATAATAAGCTTCTTTGAGGGGGAAACCTCCTTATGCCCACATAAATGTCGAAATACAAGATGATTCCAAATGAAAATATCTCCTTGGTATATATAGGAGACTAGGAAGTATAATTAAAACTAATGGGATAAATCCGACATAAATAAAATAACATTACTAATGTAATATGCCCCAATTAAGGGGTAATGAGATACTATTTAGGGCTTAACACTGCCATTGGCAATCATGGTTTGAAAGTTGTTGAATGCTTGGATATAGCAATTAGTTTCTTGGGAAATGTGATGATGAATAAAATTATGGGTGTTGCCACTATCAACAAGGATGATGACCTTTTGATGCTTAATGTAACCAATGATATTGATGGTTTGGGAAGTAGAGAGTCTAGTGAGATAATTCAAGGAAATGACTGGTTCAACTTCTGGGGGGTCGGAGGGTGGAGTTAGGTCAGTGGGTTCAGGTGACTCAGCCATAAAGGGAGCCTCGACCTCTTCTTTAGAAACATCGTTAGAGATGGTTGTAAAAATATTTTGTTCCTTACACTTGTTCCTAGGAAAATATTTGTCATCACAATTATAACAAAGGCCCTTGATTTTGCATTCAACCATTTATGCCTAGATCAATTTTTGGATCTTTAGTGGAGTGGAAGGAGGAGTGAGATTAACTAGTTTAGGGTGAGGAATAAAGGATGATTTTTAGGTTTGAGAAGAGACAACATGTTGTGATTCCTTATCTATTTTAGTAGATTCCACCCAAATTTGGGTGAAATCCATGAGGACATGGGTACAGATCTCATCTTTGAGGCCACTGATAAAGAATTTGTGGAAAAAATCATTAGACATGCCCTCCGTGCAGAAATCCAATGACTCAAAATTAGTTATAAAGTCTTCCACTATGCTATATTGTTTCAACTTTGTCAAACAACCTAAATTGTGGGTGTCACTGTCAAAGAGTTCATAAATCTCTGCAACAAAATGTGTCCAAGCCACATACTCTTGGTGGGAATTTTTTCTCTATTGCCACCATTGCCAACGTTCTTGATCTAGATGGAGAACACCATACTAGAGTTTGGTCAACTCATCTGTAATTTCGTACAAAGAGAAATAGTGTTCCATTTGAGTTACCCATATGGTGGGATCCAAGCCATCAAATTTGTTCACATCAATGCGCAGAAGGAGTAGTTCACACTGAAAGTGATGGGGATAAAACATCTGGGCATTGGATGAAGTTTCACCTTTGGGGTGCAAAGGTAGTTGGTATAGGATGAATTGGTAAATGCAGACATAAACTAATCTCCCTAGATTCACTTGGATCTAGAAAAAAACAGGACAAGGCATGATGCTTTCCCTAAGTTACAATTATTGATCTAAGTGTCAAAGAAGGAATTGATGACTTACCTTTGAGGTTGCTTCCTTATATCTTTGTTTTTCCTGCTTTGCTCCGATGCTCTTATGAAACCCGATCTGCAATGATAGAAACCAACCAAAGTGAAAGAAACTATGATAGATTCAATGAAAACTTAAACATGTGATCAAGGAGTCATGTAATAAAATGAGAATAATTTTATGGGAAAGAAACATGCCATTGTATTATATTGAATGCAAGTGGAAGATACAACTGAAATGCCTTGATTTCGCAAGTTCCCTTTTAGTGATCCTTTGTTCTAACACACACATATACTTGTTCTGATATTTTCATGAAGAGGATCTTCAAAATCTTGATGGGAAAATGTAGACCTCAAGTATCAACTAAAATAATATCCTTGACACAATCTCCAGTTTATTCTTCCAGCAATCCTTTGCTCAACTTTGCTTAATTGTGCTTAACCTTTTCCATGAGAATCCCATTATTATATAGGAGAAATTGAAGTGGTTAAAGGGATGAGGATGATCCCACCAGATCAGAGAAGTCATTAGGATCATAACCATATGGATGCCACCTCACATTCCAAAAGATTCCACTTCTATAAACTTTTTGAACCTATTTCCTCTTTTGGCTTTCAAACGCCACTGAACCCTACCTATATAGAAGCTTGCCAAAATTCTGCAAGCTAGATATAGAGAAGCCTGCATAAATCATGGATTTTTTCACTGTACACTATGGGTATCCTGCAGTGTCCTTCTAAAAAGTAGTCTTGCGGAGGAGGAAAGCAGTCACTTTTCTCAGGAAAAAGATGATTTTGAGGGATTGCTTACATGCTTGTAAATTCATCGTCAGAGTGACCAAAATAATGTGTAACAGAATGCCCCCCAAAGTATGAGGTCAGAGCCTGTAACAACCGAAATACTTTTTAAAATATGTGTGTGTGTGTCGGGAACAAAGAACACACCAATTGGGAACCTGAAAACAAACAAGCATCTGCACAATATGATACCATGTATGAAGTAGGCATTCCCATGTTAAGACTACAAATGATTGAAATCATAAGTGTAAGTCATGGCCATTAATGATACAACGTGGATCCATGTCATCAAAATGTTACATAACCACCAAGAATACACCGTGGATCTATGTACGAGAAAAAATCGGATACAAACATAGACACAAGGCATACAAGGTGGATCTATGTGTCAACACAAATCATCAATACTTCATTGCAACCTAGACCATGAATGATGAGATATAGGGTCTTCAAACCCGTCATCCGTAAGTATTAATCTAACCATGTGATTACAAGTGTCAGAGTCGAACATGGTCAAAAACTGTTTGATTACCAGTCATTAATGAAAATTGTTAACAAGTGTGAGGGAAATGACCATTGATGTCAATGACTCCCAAGGTATTGTAGTACAATCCAACAAATGTGAATAAATGAGATGAAGTTGAACATTCGATGGGATCTTTTGATCAGGGACCAATGATGTGAATAAACTATCAAGAGCAAAGAAACTTGTCATTAGGGCATGCAGGCTCTAAGGTACTAAATGATTTCTAAGTCTCGTCCTTGGATAATGAGTTGAAGTTGACAGGAAGAGATTTGTCAAAGGAGGGCCTTGATGTATCCCCCATCAATGACATGAAATAAGTAACATATTTAGGATAGAGTAAAACATGAATATGATTTGAAACTGACACAGGGAAGGATGACATGGTAGGAATTGACAACTGCAGATGGCCGACTCAGGAGAGGGATTATTCAGGATTCTCTTGAACATATAGACGACACAACGACAGTCTTGGCAGTATTGAATCAAAGACGACCCAAGATATAAACTTGTAGAAAGTCAAACGAGAGACAAATGGATTTCCCAACCCAGATTCAAAAGATGAAAAAGGGGGTGTCACGTTCAAGAGTGACTCTTCACTGCCACTAACATGGATACAGAGACACATTTCTTTCCCAAATTTCCCCCCACCATTTCTGGCGAGTACCTCTTTATTTTTACACAAGCTTGAGGAGGATAACACATTCTTGTAATGTAAGCTCATCCTTCAGATGAGTCCCTCAGAGTATTTTTAACGAACCCTAAGAAGGAGTGGTTTGGTCCCATGTGGGTCTTTCGATGTTTGTTTAACGAGTCGAAAGATAGAAAACTCAGGGGTTTTTCATGTTTATGGAGTCTGAAAAACACTTTAAAGAGAACTCTCTCAATTCCTTTTTTGTAAAATAGTTAGACAGGACTGAAAAAGTGATCAACTATCACCCATCAAACATTTTGTTCAAATACTTTTACGAGCATGAACAGAACAAGGTCACTCGACAATCTTTTCATTTTTATGGAGTGTGAAAAGAGATTAAATAATACTCCATGGGTGGCGCTTTTCATGTTACCATGACGAGTAAGAAAATAAAACAAAAGTATACTTGGTTGTGTTCTCATAAATTTTTGAGCATGAGAATGAATGAAGAGTGAACTCGAGGTTTTACTAAAAAACCCTAAAAAGTATTGATATGCGTAATGAAGAGAAAACAAATTACGGAACAAACATCCATACTCTATTAATTAGGACCCTAGTCTTCTTCTTGAAAGAAACAAGACACTCACGAGGCTATTAGACTTGAGGGTTTATAACAAAATGCATTTATATAATATAAAATATTATGAAAAAAGGTAAAAAGTGAAATAAATAAGAGTAAGAACTATTTTTACCATTTCATTTGCATTTGGTCAAGAACTTGTCTAAAAACCTCTTTTGTACCCCTTACTTCGGTTGTCAATTACGAGGAGCACAAGCGACCATTCGGCGAATGGTCTCCGTCAAGACGATACGCTCTTCATCCTCTTCCTTTTGAATGGATTGAAATTCGTTTTTAGTGGTTAAAAGATGTTTTTTGGGTGAGTTTTTGGGTCGGTAGGCATGCGTTGGGGCCACCGCAGGTGACTAGTATCGGGCCCTGCGGAAATCAAGGATTTTTGCAGGTGCCCAATGGCTCACCTGCGGAAATAACACACTGTAACTGAAGCCAGGTTGCAGTGGCCGAAAACCCAAAAATAAATGCATGCATTGGACCAAAAAGAATTCAAAAAATGTTGATTAAAGTTGCTAACTGTCTTCTCTCATCTCCATGCAGGTGTTTGAGTGCCAAAATGTTGGAGTGGAGAGAACGAGAGCATGAGGATGATGAATTCATGTCTTTGAATGATTTGGGCATCGTCAATGCCCTTCGACAATGTGGCTTGTTAAGTTTCTTCAAGATCCAGGGCATGAGAGCCCAACTGAGACTATCAGAGTACTTGGTTCACATGTGGGACGTGAACCAACAAGTGTTTCTTGTGGGTATGCATGTTCTTTCCTTGGACATCAAAGATATTTACTTTTTGATGAGGCTATACCATCGTGGAGCACATGTGACCATAACAGGGGGTTGAGGTGGTGGCTTGCCGATGAGAGAGTACATCCATCGGCATTGTGAACCTAAGGTGGAGAGGTGCAAAGGTAAAGTGGCCATCAGAGGAGTTTAGGATCTTAATCTCAGAACCATTCTCTTTACTATCACACAGATGGCGGGAAGTGCTTCACCACACATGGCCCTCCAGAGTTATTTTCAATATGCCATTGAATGTATAGAACCTTGAGTGTTCAATGGGTGTGACAGTGTTCTCCGCGGTATGAAGACACAACTCACTAAACGAAAGAATGGAGACCTAAATAAGTTTGGGTATGGGTCCATTTTGGTGTATTTCTTCTTAGAAAGAGTCTTTCATTTGTGGCTGCAGGTAGAGTGGGGAATACTAGCCCCACCAGACCCAAGAATGAAATGGTGGTGTGACCTTATGGCTTGACATGTAGCGGGATGCATTGTTAAGTACAATGATGATTTTTTGACTGGTTAAGGCCCCAAATTTTGATGATCGATGATTATGCGTATGCCGGTCTGGATTTTCGGGGCGATCCCAAATTGGTTTTCCCTGAGGGATTTCAGTGGGGAAATCTAGGTAAGAAATACATTTTGTTCTTTATAGTGTTATTATGTATTTTTAGGATATAAGATGTTTTTTTTGTGTGTGTGTGTTTTCGATCTAAAGACTAATAAAAAAAAATTAACCATGCAGATGTAGGGCCACATCGGCCTCCGGATACATCTCTGATCCAGAGACGAGGAGAGGCAGGTGTAGTAGCAGGGTGGGATGCCGATGACTATGAGGAAATGTAGAAAAACCTAGAGGGTCTGACAGTAGGCATTCCTGACATCTCAATCGAGGAGATCCCGAGGTGTTATCAATGTCATACTATAGGCGTGTCCGGCTCACTTAGTCGGTTACTTCGTAGGGTGGCACGGGTAGTAGTATGCTACCATGAGAAGAATCCACGATGTTATTTTGTAGAATCCATGGGCTTCATATTTTGATATTTTGGTCCTTGGGTGGAAAACATTTTTGTAAAATTTTTTATCGTTATATATATACATGAGGCTTCTACTGGTTTACTCTGCTTCTATATACAATGTGTAATGTGTGATTGGATTTATAAATGTCTCAAATGTCTGTCTAACACATAATTAGCTAGAGAATCAGTTAATGTATTTAGACATCTAGGAATGTGTTGATATTCAATATAATCAAAATAACTTTCCAAGAGGTGAATTCATAGATATACCCGTAACAAAGTAGGACTTCAGATAGTATATACATTATTTAACTAGAGCACTACTAGCTGCGAATCAAGTCGTACAATGAACTAACGAATCCCAAGTGAAATAGCATCGGTCAATAATTCGATGACTGCGCTATATTCTGAGATATTATTGGTTGCACGACTGAGGAAAACACCTTGTATACTGATAAGTTCGTCGATAGGTGCATAGATTTCCCAAGCAGTAGAAGCTAGGTTATGAGTACTACGGATAGCACCATCGACGAAACCAATATAGGGTAGTGGGGACACTGACATCTGGAAACCAAGTACAATGCAAGTTAAGCAATTGGGGGTGGAAACCAAATAATTAAAAACACACAAAAGTAACACACAAGAGTATGGTACGGTAAAAAGTACAAGCACTCATGCAGAGACAGTCTAAGCATAGTACTTCTTCAAGTAAATCCCATTTCTGGGTTCACTTAAAGGAATTCCATCAAAATCTACTAACTTGTAAGCTCCCTTCTCTAACACTCATTTGAAGATATATGGACCATGCCACATAGCTTTGAATTTTCTGGCTCCTAGTAGATCACGATATTGTTCATTGAGGAGAACTAGATCACCCTCAGAAAAAACACGTGGCTTAACATGCTTGTCATATTGGGCTTTTACGCGTTTCTTCTGAGTTTCAATAACTAGGGTGGCATCATGGGGGGTTTCATCTAAATTCATAAGATACAATAGATGTTCTTCTTTGACAAAGGTATTTGGGAGAAGTTCGACTGCTAGCTTCAAAGATGGTATTTCACATTCAATCGGGAGAATGACTTCAATGTCATAGACTAGTTGAAAAGGGGTAAATCCCATAGCAGACTTCAAAGATGTCCGATAGGCCCATAATGTTGAAAACAACATCGTGTGCCAGCTGGTATTATGGATTCATATTATCCGACGAAGCATAGTGATGAGGATTTTATTTATTGCTTCAACTTGGTCGTTGGCCTGTGGATGGTAGGGGGTTGAGTTTTCATGTCGAACCCAACTTGTCGGTAAGTTCAGACATCATAAAGTTTCAAAAATGGCTACCGTGATCAATAATGATATCTTGTGGGATCCTGAATCAAGTAATAATATGATTAAATATGAAGAGGGCTGCAGTTTTCTTAGTATTGTCGAAAGTAGGCATCGCCTCGGCCCATTTCGTGAAATAATCCATGGCTACGATAATGTATCCATGCCCCCCAATCGAGTGAGGGTGAAAGGTCATGAAATCGATACCCCATTTTATGAAAGGTTCGACGGAAACTACAGGGTGTAAGGGAGCGGGATGTGATCTTATTTTATTATTGTATATTTGGAAAACATGGCATTTTTGGATGGCGGTAATACAATCCTTAAATAATGAAGGCCAAAAATACCCTGCTTGTAAAATATTTTGGGCAGTAGCATACCCTGACATGTGACCACCACATGCTCCAKAATGACAGTCATTCAATGCTTTCTCAGCCTCATCATAGGTGAGACACTGTCGAAAAATAGAGTCAACCCCATGGCAATAAAGAGTGTCACCGAGGATGAAATATTGACGACCTTGATATCGTATATAATGACGGTCATCGCTAGATAGATCGGGGTGAAAAGTTTTAGTCTAGAGATATATAATGATATATCCATACCAAAGGTCATCAGAACTGATCAGAAAAAGAGATTCATCCGGTAAAGAATCTTTTGCTACATTTTCTGTCTCACCACAGGGAAGGTCACACATCAGTTCATCAAACACCAAAGATTTCTTAGACTTAGTACATTCGAATTCTAAGTCAAACTCTTGGAGAATCACTATCCATTTAGAGTTATTTCCCCCTAGCAATTAGTGTGTAAGAATGTGCTGCATGGGGTTTCAATTGGAAATTACAGTGGTCTTGTGTAATAGGATGTAGTGACGGAAACGTTGGATAGATTGAACAATTGCCAAGGCCAGTTTTTCAACATGTAAATATTTGGTTTCGGTGGTCATGAGACTCCAACTCAAATAAAAGATGGCATGTTCATCATGTGAATCATATTCTTGGACTATAACCATGGTGATGGTAGATTCTGAAGAAGTGATATAAAGGAAGTACTCTTGACTATAATCAGGTGGGAAAATTAACAGGGTATGGGTTAAAGTCAGTTTCAAAGCTTCGAAATCTTTGTTGGTAGTGGAATCCCATAGGAAATCAGAACATTTTCTTAGCAGTCAAGTAAATCTGAGTGTTAATTAAGCATAGTTTGGGATGAAACGACGTATAAAGTTTTCCTTCCCTGCAAACTTTTAAGCTGACGAAGTGAAGAAGGAGGAGGGAGATTGAGGATCGCCTCAACCTTTAAAGGATCGACCCTAATCCCTAGGTGTGAAATGAGAAAAACTATAAGTTGGTCGGACTCCACACAAAAAACACATTTGTGTGGGTTTAAGCATATATGATAGAACTGACTACGAAGGAAAATGGCTCGGAGGTTTGTCGGATGGTCACTACGATTGTTAAGCCCTAATATTGGCTCATTACCCCTTAATTGGGGCATATTGTATTAGTAATTTTATTTTATTTATGTCGGCTTTAGGCCATTAGTTGTAATTATATCTCCTAGTCTCCTATATATACCAAGGAGACATTTTCATTTCGAATCATCTTGTACTTGAACATTTAAGTGGGGTAAAAGGAGGTTGCCCCCTTTAAGAGGCTTATTATCTGAAATTGTCTCTTTTTCAAGGCGTTGAGTACTTTTCCTGAGGTTTTTCTATGCTATATTGATGTTTGTTTCTTAACATATGGTATCAGAGCTCAAGGTCTTGGGGTTTCGTTGCTACATCTGAGACACCATGGAATTTTTGCTATACCTTTTTTTCTACAATGTTTCAGAAGGAACGGATTGGAGGATATTTAGTACATAGATCAAGGTACGTTGGGTTCAAAATTCATCTCCTAAGGCCTTATACTTTTGGAGATACAGTCTGTACAAGATAGGGTTCTAGAATCATCCTGAAATGAGTCATTGTGGAATTTTTTCTATAAATTTTTTTATGTAATGTTTCAGACCCTAAACTCTGGAGAAACTTTATAGAAATAAATAAGGTATCTGTGATAAAAAGTTCAGCTTCTGGGTCATCTTAAATTTGTAGATACACCTTGTGTAAGAGAGTGTATTTGACTAGTCCTATTGACTAGTCTCAAGAAGGTGTTCCAGGTAAAAAAATCATAACTTCTTGCTAGAGTATCCAAATTGAGTGGGACTAGTTGCATTGGATCGTGGACAGTCTTCAATATTTTGGGTACGAGTTTTAGAATTTTATATCAATTATTTTGTGCGGGGCATGTTATACAAGTGAGATATTCTGGAAAGGCCAAAAATCGACAAGTTGTGAGGAAGTTACCATAAATTCCACTTGCCACATCCAATTTTGATCAGACCTATGGAATTTCAGAGAAGAAATATCAGAGAACTACCTAAAAGAAAGTTTCATACCTAGAAGGGATGAAACTTGGGAGATAGAATAGAATAAATATTGTCTAGCAGAACTGCCTCAAAATCAAGATTCAAAAGTGATATTTGCCCAACATACCACCAAAAAAGGGACCTTCTACACCAAATAAGCATCCAGAAAATCCTAATTGGACTCTTGATGAAGGTGAAGAAATGCGTAGGGACATAAATGAACTACAAAAGAATATGTATTCAATGGAATCTCAGTTGGATACTAAGATGTATTCAATGGAAGCTAAGTTGGATACTAAGATGGATTCAATGGAAGCTAAGTTGATGGATTCAATGGAAGCTAAGTTGGATACTAATATGGATGGCTTAAAAGGGAGATCATGGAAGTATTGAGAAATTTCGTAACAGAGAAGACACCCAAAAGTGAAAATGCATCTCATGAAATTCATGATGAGGACACAAGGAAGGTGAATCAAGAATGGAGAACCTCCAACTTTGGTTTGAAGACTAACCACGTTCCTAAGATTAATATGAGGAAGTTTGATGGAAAGGACCCAATCACATGGATACTTCATATGGAGCAATTTTTTGATCTCCATAATGTGCCACATACATAAAAGGTACGAATTGCTTCTTTATATTTAGAACCTAATTAATTTGTTTGGTATCAATGGCTTTGTTCTCGCAAATCACTCGTCACTTGGACAATTTTCATGGAAGACATGATAGCACACTATGAGGATACAAGGAGCAATACCTTCTTTAGCCAATTGATAAATCTCAAGCAAAAGGGTT
>JZKD02S1673826.1:627428-639160 GCA_000966675.3 Picea glauca
TGCTTTTGATTATGTTAAGCATGATAAATTTGTATGTAAAAATGGAAGAAATAATCCATGTACATATTGTGGTTTATATAACCATCATATTTCAAAATGTTGGAAAAGATTAACTACTTTCAGGAAACTTTACAAGAAAAGACAACGTGAAAAGAGGATGCAAAAGATTTGCACTCATTGTCAGAAGAGGGGTCATCTCATTGACCAATGTTGGACATTGCATCCAACCACTCATCCACAACACAAGAAGCAGTTGGATAAAGAGATTGGGAAGAATGGAAGAGGAGATTCCATCATCGATGTGAGTCAAGATGATTCACAAGAGAACGATGTTCAACAGAAAAATTCACCGTTGAGTTGGCTTGGTAGGAAATGGTTGGATTTCTTGAACAATTAAGGCTTTCATTTTCTGTTGTAAATGCACTTTTCAGCCTTATGTGTGCATTTATGTTGAGAGTATGACAAGTTGCAGCAGTTTATCATAACTTGTATGATGCAAGTTGCAAGTGAATGCAATTCATTTTGAACGCATTCGTGTTTGTTGTACAATTACTTCGCCAAGAGGATGTAAAATATGGATATGATATTCACTTGTTGCAGCCATTTATCTTTTTCATTTCATCTCTTATGTACCCACATGTTTCGGGGTTTATGTACTTATGTTTGTGCTGGAAGGAGAGTTGAAGAGTCACGCACATGCATTTGTTTTTGTGTATGTGTAAGCAGTGAACCTAGTGATAGTTCATCATGAATGACTCATGATTGTAACATGATTGTGTATCATGTTTGTCGACTTGTCATTTTGGGAAGATTGAGATGTTTCAAATGAGTCTTAACTGGTGTCGATGATTTTCTGACGACTTTGTTGTGTCGATCATGTTTTTCGACTTGTGTTTAGTCGATGGTGTTTGTTGACTTGTAAATTGATTTTGAGTACACTAAGATGCAGGAAAACACCATGTTCTTTGATGAAGTACAGGATGTGATAGTTTTCTTGAAGAGAAAAAAGATTTTGTTGGCATCATTTTTCAGTCTTGTATAATTTGTTTTCAAGATTGATGGTTTTCTTGGCTTGTGACAAGATGTCGCAGGAAAGTTTTTGCAGCCATTGGAGAGCGGATTGTGTTGACGCCAAAGAGTTCACAAGAGGGACTTGATTCTCAGTGCGAAGGTTGGCAGTCTTCCAAAACAGAGAGAACATTGGGTCAGCAACAACCAGAGAACGGTGGTTGAGGGACATAGCCAGTTGCAGTGCAAGGCATGTCAAAGTATTCAGGTGATTGTCGAAAAGACTTTTCAAGTAGAATCAGTTGATATAACTTGAAAGCAGATAGATAATCATAAGCTTTTGTGGGTCCAAAAGCCTTTCAGTGGGAAGGTGTGATCAAAATCTGGACCAGGGGTCAAATTTTAGCTCAAAAAATCAAAGTTCTCAGAATTGCCTCAAAACAAATAGGAGTGTAGCACTCGTCATCACGAATCCAACACAACTCGTTTCATCTCAAACGGAGGTCGGGAGTGAGAGATATTGCGATCTGTTCAAATCGCCAAACAGGTAAAAAAAGAATTATGTTGACTGTATAGTTCGTACAGGCTGACATGGCAGAGGTGACATGGCAGTTTCGGATTGGTATATTTGAGCAAATCATTTGATGACACATGGTAGTTATTGGTAAAATGGCATGGTGCCACGTGGCCCAGTCATGGGCTTCCACGTGGCACCGTTGTATTGGTTGTTTGTTCAAAATTTATAGACTTCGTGGGGTTCGAACCGTGGACCTCCCCCATAGTCCAAAGTCTTGGCAAGTATGCCCTGCCAACGCGTCGCACGGTGTTTTTTAATAAACATATGTATTTAAATTTATTTAATGTTGAATAATGTGTATGTTGGCACGGGGGTTGGGCTGGGGCTTAACCCCAGCCCGCGGTCGCACATATTATATATGACTGCTATATATGTAAACGGAGCGTGGGTTTTGGGTGATTCAAATGTTAAAGCCCACAGTTATATATGTTGCCATGTGTATTCACACGGAGAGAACGTGGGAACCAGTTTACGTTTTGTTTTAAAAATGGTTATATAAACCATACACTGCCACATGTCTCGTTTTTATTGGCTTTAAAAAATGCAGCCCCTTTTCATAATGCGCAAGGTCGTATGGAGGACCGCATGTGCCCAAGTGCTAGGCAGTTAGGGGTTGGTGCGCCCATAACCATCCTACAGTTTGTACCATTGGTGTGGTTGCACCCGGTGCTAGGTTTTTACGCTATATATTGTGTGTGTGCCAGGTTCATTAAACAAGGGTGCATTTTGTAGATGCAGATACAACAAACTTGAGGAAGAGAATGGCAGGAGGCCTATCTTCTTCATCTTTTGGCCGATTGAGGTGTCATAAAATCCCAACTAGGGGTTTTTGGATGTCTTGAATCCATTGGTACTGTTATCAAGGCCATTTGAAGACTTCTTTTGCAGGTTTTTAGCCATTGAAGTTTCAGCAAGCTCCAGGGAGCTTGAAGCCCTCATTTATTGAGGTCATGTTTTGGTGAGTCCAAGTTTGTTTTCTGTGATTGAATAATCATTTTTGGCTAATTATTATGCCCTGAACACATTGGGACAGGTTTCAGAGGCTTTTGAGAACTTTTACAGGTGTTTTTTCCAAAGAGAATCTCAGGGAAGCTTATGGCCACATGTAGAAGAGGTCATGCCCAGATGAGCCATGATCTGTTTTCAGAGTTTTATTAGTCATTTTTGGGGTTTTTATGTGTTCTGATCCCAATGGTATAGTCTATTTTTCCATTGGAGTTGAGTAGCAGCTTGTAAAATAACTTTTGACAAATTAATCCCATAGAGCCAAGTCCATTGATGGAGGCTCAAGGAGATGTAGCCCAGAGAGGGGTGAACTCCTTTATCATGTTGTTCTTGTTGTGAGTGTTTGTTGGTTATTATTTGATGCAAGTTATTAATTTTTGTTGTATTTATGAAAACAACTTATTTAATCTTGCAAAGACCTCACACATAAACATTTAAAAGAAGAAGCATAAACTTGGCACATAATCTATTTTGCATATTTTAACACATGAAGCAAGGTCCTGTAAAGTTTATTTTAATGAAATAGAGGGTGCTTGCATAGCATAACAAGTCATCCTTCTATTTTCAGATCAGTGGAGTTCCTAAAAACTGAATTGTTCATTGAAACAAATCGATAAGGCTTTAAATAATTCTGTCTATAAGGCTTTAAATAATTCTTGAGAAGGTTTAAATAACACTATAAAAGGCTTTAAATAACTTTATAACCACGGCCTTCAAGCTTACTTCACCGCCTATATGCTTAAGTGCCATTCAAGGATTTAAATAAAACTGAAATGTTCATTGCTTGAGTGTCATTCAAGGATTTAAATAAAACTGAATTGTTCATTAAAACAAATCGATATGGATTTAAAGAATTTTGTCAAAGGTTTAAAAAACACTATCAAAATATTTAAATAACTCTATAGCCAGGGCCTTAGAGGCTTCACATCACTACATTACATTAAAACAAATCGATACAGATTTAAATAATTTTGTGTTTAAATAACACTATCAAAATCTTTAAATAACACTATAGCCACTGCTTTCAAGGATTCACATCACTGGGTATCTGATTGAGTATCACTCCAGGCTTTAAATAACTCTACGTATCTGATTGAGTTTCACAGGCTTTAAATAACTCTGTCAATGATTTAAATAACACTATCAACGGCTTTAAATAACTCTATAGCCACCGCCCTCAAGGTTTCACATCACCCCTTATGAGTGTTGTCTATTTACTTCACGGTCTTCACAAGATAGCCTGAACAATACTCGTAATCAATTTTTCTAATAGCTGAGCTAGAGGAGAAGACTCATGATCAAGTTTTCTATTTGTTGAGCTGAGCTACAAGAGAAGAGCCATTCAGAAGCAAACGACGAGAAACCTTTCGCAACGAAAAAATGCTTGTGTTATGCAACTGGAAGTCATTCAAATATGGTCTTTCTTTACTCTAGCAAAAAACTGTATTTAGCTTACCAGTTAAATTTCACATTCAAGCTCCTCAAAAAACTATATTTACATCGAGTATACTTATTGGAGATGGGCACAATTAATGATATTTTAATCTTAAATTATAATCTGATGGCTACACATTTACCTAATCATATTAGGAAATTACTGTAACATCATATGATTGCCACGTTTAAATAATTAACCTTTGAGATTACCACGTTTAGCAGGCACTCCTTCAACTTCATTCTTGAAAATTACACGTATTAGAAAAGCCACTTTTTCATACTATCACGAATTTAATCAACTGTACTCATGTTTCCTCTACCTCAGATTTCCTCAACTATAAACCTTTCGACGTTCACCAACTGCAAGTTAGCGACTGTGTTAGTTACCTTACCAGTTAAATTTTATATGCAAGCTCCTCTGTTTCAACACCATCTACTTATGTCTTTAAGCTGCAAGCTCCTCCTCTATAATCTCCACGTGACTGTACCCAGTTGAAACCTTAAGCTAGTTCTTCCTCAAATGCCAATGATATGAAATTGGAACAAGATAGGTTAAAAAATTAAAGCCTCTATTTGTTCTGGGTTTGGATCCCTTAGTTCTTTTTTTCTTTTTCCTTTAAGAGCCGAGATAGCCTAACTGCTGGGATATTCAATAATTTGTAACAGAATAAAGGTAAAAAACCCACTGTGAAAATTTTCCCAACTGTATCCATCAACCCTCCAAAATATCTCGACTATATCCATCAACCCTCCAAAATACCTCGACTGTATCCATCGACACGCCAAAAGACCTCATTTTCAGTTTGTTACACTTCAGATTTAGGCACAGGTTTCGAACCCTAATTGCTTATTCAACTACATATGCACATATCTCTACCAATTCCTGTATGTTTCCAAAGAAACAAGACCCGTGATACTCCGCCCTTATCCTTCCTATAGTGGGTGGACCAAGGATAGACTATAGATCACTCAGACAATCAAATGCTTACAGACACAGAGCTGGTGGATTTGCTCACTGCCCCCACTAAATTTAAAAGCCACGGACATTGCACCAAACTTGAAAGAGATGAATTGACAAAGGAATGGTGTGGTGTAACAATTCCTAATGCAGTCAGTAGGCCAACTCTATTCTCTTTGTTACGAAGCTATTAGGACAATTATTCTCTTAGGCCAACTATTGGAGGGAATAAGCGTTACTCAGTTGTGGAACCACCGATCAAACCATCCCATTGAAACTGGCCTAACTTTGCACAGTGAGTCTGGAAACACCAGTTCACCTGGAGCCTTCAAGCCTGTAACCAACGAAAAAGTAACAACGATAATAGATCCTGTTAATGAAGCCATAGATGAAGCAACTTACCAATCGACTGTGAAGATCATTCTTTTCAGAGGAAAAATTTGTTCCGTTAGTTGCAACTTGGATATGTTAAAAACAAAATGGATTTCGGCTTGATGGATGTGTGGGCCCCTTCCCCAACCGTGAATGAAGAAAGTGAAAACATTTATCCTGGGGCAAGTTTCACCCACATATCCAGATGCATGTTCGGCTTTCTGTTAAAACACTAATCATAAGTTAGTTGGTTAGTTAAGTTAACCTAACTGTTATACAGTTACATGACAGTTATGGTCTTTTGTATTATATATGTACATCTATATACATGATTATTGACAGAAGAATTGATGAATAGAGTATGCATTTTCTGTCATTGTTTAGTTATCTCTGGTCATCATGGTTTCTTGATTGCTTCTATTATTTCCATTATATTTCTTATCTTTTCTTCATTTTGAATCTAACAGTGGTCTCAGAGCTTTGGGTTGGGAGAAAAGACCGTTGTTGTCTGCGCCCGTTTGAACATTGTTTGTCATAAGAGACTATTGTTGTTTTCCGTGAGAGTGTTGCTGAGAAAAAGACCATTTAGTGGTATTATTTTGCTAGCCCGGAGGAGAAATGACTGTTGAGCATTCTTTTTCCAGACCGGAGGAGAAACGATTGTTCGGAGGAGAAAACTAGTCCATTGTGAGAGAGTTGCTACCTTTGACGAGAAAATGAGCAGAACGCTGGAGAGGTCTGTACGCTCGAGTAGATTGGTAAGTTCGTTGAAGTAAGAGCTCTCGTGCCATTCCTTTGCCTATTTGGAGCTATGAAGCCGCGGATGTGATTGGAGCTGTGAAGATGCAGACATTGGGGCACTCTTGATAAGCCATATGGGAGGCTGCAGCGTAATAGATTTGAATTCGTGGTGAGAGACGTCAGGCCTGCATTGCAGAAGGTCGTAGAATCTGCCATAAGTATATGTTGCCAATCCACCAGTGGGGGTAGTGGAATTCACCAGCCTTGATGAAAGGGAACCTGATGTGAAAAAAAACTTTGAGTAAAGGGTCAAGCTTGCACGGAATATGCATAGAGAGCAGAGATAACCAGATTTTAAGATGTGCAATCTCTACTCGGTAATACCTCGACTTGGAAATTAATGAGGTGATCTTCATTTTTATGATTTTATAAACTTCCCTTTAAAACTCCTCTCAAAATTATAAAAGGTTATATGACGTTATTCCCAAGGCAGTGAAATAGTTAATTGGCATTATAAAAGGGTATATGACATCATTTCCAAAGCATCATATGGTGAAATAGTTGAGAGGCATATAAATTTATGGTTCCACTAATTTAGCCATCTTTGGTTATAGAACATTACATTTCCTAAAGAACATTAAAGTATGGTGGGTTAACTTTATGAAAGATTTTCTAAGATTTTTTATTTGAGAGTAATAAGTGTATGAAAGATTTTCAACAAGTTTTTTATTTGGGAGTGATGAGTGATTTCATTAAGTTATAAAAAATTATTTCAAGGGAAACTTAAAGAGTTATAAGGTGTATTCTTTTTGCAATAGAACTTGAAGGAAGATTTTGATGTGTATTTAAGGAGTTATAAGAATCTTTGCAAATACAAAATTTTTTGTAATTGGAGTTATAAGGGTTTGTTATTTATTTGAAGAGTTTTTTGTAAAGGTGTTATAAGGAGTTTTTTGAAAGTTATAAGGAGTCCTCTTTGACCCACCCAAAATTGAATAAGGGGGTCTCTCTTAGGATCTTAGTGCGTTTAAGTCATTGGTTATCCTGTAGATTTTTGGCAACATTCAACGAACGATTGCTCTTCACATGCATAGCAGGATACAAAATTGAATTTTGTGGCATCAACATACAAGCATCTCTCTTCCATATTCCGCATAATGGAAAGAATTGAAGGACTATTTACAATATTGCGCACATTAATTAACTCAACTATAGAATCTACAATTACAATAAACAAGTGCACCCTCATCACAGTGATTACTTGTTTACAAGTAACGCACAAGAAGATTGATATTTTCAAACATCAAAACAAGTTGTTGTCTGATGAGTTAGGTTTGCTTCGACACCAACAATGTGATTTTAATGATATCAAGGATGAGAATGAAGATGCTCAGTTGACTAGTTATGAAAAACATGAAGAATATTTAGATGAAGTACCTGTGTCAGAAAAAGTCACGGATAAATGTATTGTTCGACCATGGGAAGAATTACGATTTAAACGAAACCGATATGGACTAGGATATGAAAATGATGCTAACAACCTTTTTCATATTCCTAATTATAGCGAACCTATTTGCTTTGTAAGTGGAGGTTTTTTGAATGATGATAAGACGACAGAGCTTGCGGATATTGGTAAGGAACAGGTACAGGATATAGTTGATGATGATGTTGCTAATCAGTCAGATAAAGAACCCATACAGTGCAAACACTGCCACTGGTTTGGCCATGATAATTCAAAATGTTTTGATCTTCACCCATGCAGATTTTGTGGGAAGAAAAATCACCCCTCAGTAAGGTGTCAAAAGCACAAGCGGAAACAACTTCATTTTGAATGGTTAGGGAATTGGCATTGGCGTTTGGAAGCCAAATTATTGGAGCAGTCTTATCTCCGGATTTATACACAAGTACAGTCGTACTTGATTGGAGATATTTCTACAGTTGATGGACATGAATGTTTTTCAAGATTTGATGATTTAGGGTATGATCGAGGCCGAGTTGATGTAGTCTTCTGAGTTGAATATCGAGTCTTCAGACTCTGCCGGAAGACAATTTGATGTGTTGGATCTCTTCTTGGCCATACTTGCGAATGACGATCAAGGGAATTGGAACCACTTGTCCCTGACAGGGGGGGAATCTAATTGAGTTAGGTTCCAAGTTTGATTTTGAGTCAGGTTCCAAGTTTGATTTAGAGCCTGTGAACAAATGATATTGTTTTTGATATGGTTTGTGGTCATCTTAAAACCACCAATTGGGCAGAAGACATGAAGTTCTGCTTGTTATATTTTCAGATTTTTGAGCCTTGAGCTCTTGTTAGTTTATGGTCAACTTAAAACCATGCCATTTAGTAGAAGACATCAGCTTCTGCTAAACATTCGGTTTGTGGTCATCTCGAAACCACCAAATTGGTTTGTGGTTTTCCTGGAACCACCAGATGAGTTTGTGGTCAACCTTAAACCACCAATTTAGTAGAAGACATCAACTTCTGCTATTTTTTTTCAGAGTTCAGAGAGCATCTTCAACCATCCCTTTGAATATTCGCTTGACACATGTGATTGTCAAGTAGTGGCAGTTTTTCAGGCAAGAACGAACTTATGATTAAGGAGGATGTTAAAACACTAATCATAAGTTATTTGATTAGTTAAGTTAACCTAACTGTTATACAGTTACATGATAGTTATGGTCTTTTGTATTATATATGTACATCTATGTACATGATTATTGACAGAAGCATTGATGAATAGAGTATGTTTTTTCTGTCATTGTTTAGTTATCTCTGTTCATCATGATTTCTTGATTGCTTCAATTATTTCCATTATATTTCTGCTCTTTTCTTCATTTTGAATCTAACACTTTCCAGGGAGGCTGCGGCTTCTATCAAAACTTATGCTTCTTCTTTTTTGACCCGAATAACTATACTAATAAAGAGCGGATGAGCCGCCATTTTGGAGCACCTTGAATATGCCTGCTTCTAACGAATTTCTACGAGTTTGTCTCATCTTCTTCGTAATCAATATGAGGAGGTAGTGGGAGGAATGTGTCCGGGCTTTGGCTATCGACACACACACAACCTCCATGTGTGGATAAACCTCTCATGGGCAACGATACATGCACTTTTTTGTTTATGGCGTGTGTCCTTCTTATGGACGGGTGGATGACCACTGTTTCCTGTCTTCACACTTTGAAAAACCTTCCAATTAATTAATTGATGTTTAAGAGAGGGAGAAACGTTCCTTAAGACATCTGCCAATGGAAACTTGAGAATGGACGACCTGTTATTTCTCGCAGCAGGGGCTCCTACTTTGTAGCAGGTGGCCCATCCCCGTTTTCAATTGTATTCTACCAAAACTCTTATTTAAATACAAGAAGTGTGAATTGCTCTAAAAGCGGTATAATTTTTTTTATTATGGTGTTATTTTGACTGTCTTTTAGAGGCAAATATGTTATTCTTGTTGGCACTGGTTGGAGTTGGCTTCTCCTATAGAATTACATATTCCCATATGAAGCAATTAGTAGACAAAATTACAGGTTATTAGCATTCATGGTGATTTGATTTCACATTAAATTTTTAAAAGACTTTTCCGTATTGAACTTAAATAATATGTCTAAAAGATAAAAGCCATGAATAAAGCTCTTCTTGAATTGAACTTGCAGGGGAGGAATCTTATGTTTTTCTGTTTTAAATTGGTTGGATAGGTTTCCAACGTACACGTCTAGGGAGTTTTACATAACTGGAGAGAGCTATGCAGGTAATTTGGGATTTTTTTTTATCCTTGAAAGGGTTTGATTTCATAATTTTTAATATATTAATGTAGATTTTAATTTTAATTTTTAGATTTCTTAAATATTTAGATAGATTCTTATATGTTGATTCTATGTATCAGCACATTTTGTCCCACAGCTTGCACAGGTTATATTTGAGAGCAACTACCTCACAAAGGAGGACAACGTCATTAATATCAAAGCTTCATGGTAAGCACCTTAGCCTTTTTCCCTTCACATATTCTTAGCGACCAGTCTCTTTAATAAATTATCGGATCAAATTGTCCTATAATTCCTTGTTGAATGTAGGAAATGCAATGATGGATGATGATCATGATTTGAATGGTATGATAGTTAAATCTGACTCCAACTATTTATATGTATTGTAATTGAGATTCAATGTGGAATACAAGTTATTATTGTGTGTTCATCTTTGCTCTCACATGATTTCTCACATAATTTCTAATTGTTGGGGGCTGATGAAACCATTGGCCATCAATGGGTTTAGATTATGGGCAATTGACTACTCTTTATAATAGTACTCACATGATTTCTAATTGTTGGGGGCTGGTAAAACCATTGGCCATCAATGGGTTTAGATCATGGGCAATTGACTACTCTTATTATAATAGTAGGGGATGATTTCCCTATTTATTATTATTTGCATTAGATGAAGAAAATGAGAAATTGGTTGACACACATCACACACTAATGGCCATAGACATGAGTGCTAAATACAGGACTGCATATTATGATTGGGCTAAATCGATTTCTGACCACCGGGCAGGCAATTTGTGATTCTTACGAAGCAAGGAATCAAATACTATTTTTGCTAGTTCATCTCATTACTTAGACTCTGCCTAAAGCTATTATAAAGCCTACGGATTATCAAAGATCCTGGTAGCCCTGTTCAGGAGTGGGATAGTAGGATCCACAAGAGGAGGGATATGAAGTAATCTGATAGATTCAAAGATTTGCTGCAGCAAATCACCAATTGCTATATTGGCCCTATCTACATCCAGATTGCCTAGGATCCCAGAATGGGGAAGGTGGAGAATGCAACCTAGACCGAGACGGGACTTGGTGATTGGTTTTTTGGTGAAGAAACATACATATATCAGGATGTATGGCAACAGACTCCCTCCCAAGGCCTTGCCTGTACTCGTGACTGGTTTGCTTATTTATAAGGTGTTTTCATATGGATCCATAAGACTGCTGCTCGCCCCTTTTTATACGGTAATTGCAGAAAATTGGAATATAAAAAAAAGGTTGCACCTATAAAACCGCCTTTAGATGCCACAACCATCAAAGAGAGTAGCCTTTATATATAAGGACTTCAATGAGATTGAATAGTTCGACATTTGAAGCCAATAATAATAGTGTCGGCGTAAGGACATATTTACGTCGATAATGGGCACATTTAATAGGTTTTTAGTTTTTAATAAGTTTTCTATGGACAAGATTAAATATGTCTAGAATATTCTTAGTCATCACAATAAATGAATGTTTCATCCATTAACTTCCAAGCTGTTATAAAGACATTCATTTATATGTTTACTTTTTTACATTTACCTAATCGTGTTTAAAAATTACTGTGTTCACTAACTTATTGCCAGCCACGTTTCTGTATTGGCTGAGTTTCGTTTCATTTGTGTGTTAGGGACATTTAGTTTCATTTTTGTGGTGGTTAGTTTCATATAGGTGATGTCAAAAAAACCTTGCATGCAAATACAACCAAACTTTGGTATCTGTGAACTGTGTGCAGGCTATGTCACATGGTTCGGGTTCGAGTTCGGGTTCGGCAAGGATTAGGTTCGATTCGGGTTCGAATTTTCGGATGAGGTTCGGATGAGGTTCGACTTCAGGTTCGACTAT
>JZKD02S1673826.1:639210-654564 GCA_000966675.3 Picea glauca
ATTCTACTTTCTCCATATGAAGTCCAATGAGGTTGGAACCACTCTCAAACATCCTGAAACAATTAATGGTAATGTTAAAAATTTAAGTAAAAGGATAAAAATAAAAGATAAAGGATAAGAATTTAACATTACCATTAGGGAGCGCCCAGGGAGCATATGGGGAAACAAACAAAGTGAACTTGAATCGAACCTCAGCCGAACCTCATCCGAACTTAAACTTTGTTTTGAGGTTCGCCGAACTTCGAACCTCAAGGTTCAGGTTCGGCGAACCTTGTGACATAGTGTGCAGGTAACAATAGAATTTTACAACTCTGGCTCAGGGTATTTCTTGTTGTTAATTGTATTAAGAAATTGCATATGGAGTAACATTATGTATTTACATTATTAATAAACTTTTAAAAAATTAAAGGTAATAATAATTAAAAAAAAAAATTATAATAATATTAAAAATCTATAATAAAATAACTTAAATATTAAACATTAATAATTTCATAATTAGATTTCTTTGGTTTTCTTTCGATATTTATTATAACTTTGTTTTCTTTTGTTCCAGTTTTCAATAACTGGAATTGGAGCTACTGTCCTACCTTTGTGCCTATTTTCACGAAGTTTATTACTGCCTATTTTCAGGGAGTTTATTAAGGTTGGTTTAAGAATAGGTATTTATAGATATGAAAGCCTTATCTAGGATAACTGGAAATAGCACTCATTTTTTTTGAAGTCTAGTGGCATTTTTTTTTATTCTGGTTTTAGTTTCCTTATATGTTAGACATAAAGTACATTCATGAAGTACATAAAGTACATTAGGGAGAACAACCCACATCCAGAGTTTCTGAGTTAAGCACCATGAATTCGGAGCTAAGAAGGACTTGGTCATAGTGAGGTGAACGCCAACAAATGTTACTGCAGCTACCTCTTCTTTCTGGTGCTAGTATTGCCTCTTCCTATGAGGGATGACCCTTAATGTGTGAGCAACGCCAGGAGACCTTAATGTGTGAGCAACGCCAGGATCAAAAACTTGTTTATTTTTCACGATGAAACAGTCATAGCAATGATGTTGCACATAACCCCAACTAGTTTTTTTTAATAAGGCGATCGATCGAGATAAGCGTAAGTGCATTTGAGTGTTGTGAGTATCAGACAATTGATTGAATTGCTAGCAAATTCTCTAGCCTGTGTGTGTAACATCGAAGTGAACTGACCAGCAACAGACGTTAAAGAGGAGGACATGAATCTACGCATAACAGTTATTAATGACACAGGGATAACAAAAATTGTTAGTTTTGTTTTATGATATGTTAAGAAGATTCCCGGGACAGTTCGAATTTTAGTTATAAAACTGATTAACCACCGAAACTGCCTACCAACTGATATAAAAGAAGCAGCGCGGGGCATGCAAAAGAAACAGATTCTAGAGGAAGTTAGAGAATACATATTTTGCTGAAAGAACTATTGTCTCATAAATAAGGTTGAGACTGAGAATTTATTGTGAGTGTAGAGATTTTTTCATTTCATTCGTCCATTACATCTTCAGGGATGGACGAAATCGTTGGTCTTGCGAAGCAGCGAAGAGGATAAGTGGGATGAGTTTGCTGGACTGGGGATGAGTTTGCTGGACTTATTGTGGTAAAGATTTACTTGTTTAGTTTGTTGTAATAAGATTCGATTCAATTCAATTAGTTTGTTTTAATATGTAGGTTTTTTTCTTACTATTAGCCGCCATCATGGCTCTATTCCTTTTTGGCTGAGCTCTTTCTTTCTTATTTATGCTTGTTTTTTTAATTGTAAGTTCACTCTAGAAGGGCTAAAGACCATGTACCTGGCCCTCGTCTAAGCATGGACTGGAGATTTTGGTTGATTTATGATGTTGAAAAAAATAATATATATAAATCCAAAAAAACAATAAAATAATTGTATTTATTGTAATAATCACATTCACACAATTTATTTACTCCAACTAGTGTATATAAGGTTTTTTTTTTTTTTTAAATTGTCTGAATCCCAAACTTTTAAACTTTTAAAAATTTATTTACTCCAACTAGTGTATATAAGGTTTTTTTTTTTTTTTAAATTGTCTGAATCCCAAACTTTTAAACTTTTAAAAGGGAACTGAACACGTTCATTATGTTTATGTTCACTCATTAGAATATAATATTCTAATGTGTAAAAACCTTTTTGATTTTTTTATTTTTTTGATTTATCGCATCCTAATTTATTAAAAAAAAAAATGTTATATTAAACTAATGCTATGTAATAAGTTTTATTTTGGTTAAGTTTGTTTAAATCTAACATAGTTTAAGTTTTATTTTGGCTAAGTTTCTTTAAATCTAACGTAGTTTCTTAGTTAAAAACTTTTTTTATCTTTTTAATTTTGCTTTAATTTATTTTTACTAAAATAAACAAAACATTGTCTTTGCTTTTATCATTTATTCTTTCTTTATTAATTTTAATTTTTTTTTAATTGTATAAAATCATACATAGAAATGATTAAATTGTAAATGGCATAGAATCATAAATTAAATAAAATTTAAATATTGTTAAAAGAAAATTTCAGAAAAAAGGGATCTATGCTTGAACTCAAGGTTAGAAGAAAATTAGCTTAAAAGTTCAATGTGCATTTTTGTTTGGGGCTTTAAGCCTAGGTTGACATTCTCGCCTCTTCTCGCCTAGCCCTGCGGGAGGTAAAGAATTTCCTGACCTTTTGTACCTAATAACCATGAATATTTACAAGTATTTGAGAATGATGAAGAATTGGGAATTCTTTTGATGAGAGACGATAAATATGAAGATGGTTGCGTAACTATTGTCTCGAGGAATTGTGCTCAATTTGAGTCTCTTTTTACAAGAGATGATCATGATAAAAACCTCCTTGAAGAATCCTTTCCCCTAAAGGTTCAAGAAACAAGAAAAGTTAACATTCAGAGTGATAGTTCCCCAAAATACATCAATCTAGGGGTTGATTGTACAACTGTTGAAGTTGAGCACATTAGTCCCTTGCGAGAAGGGGCAAATCTTGTCAAGCAAAAGATAAGAATAATGAACTCCAAATTAAAACCGCTAGTAAAGGTTGAATTGGAGAAGTTAAAAAAGGATGGAATAATATACCCCATTAGACATTTTTGATTGGATTTCAAACCCTATAATAGTATGAAAGAATACTTGGGAGATCCGGATGTGTGTAGATTTCAAAGATCTTAACAAATCAATTGTAAAGGATAATTATCCTTTATCTAACATGGATTTTCTTCTCCAACAAGTCACGGGATCAACTTGCATGTCCATGTTAGATGGTTTTTCTAGGTATAATCAAGTTTTAGTTGATGAAGAAGACAAAGAAAAGACAACTTTCATAACACCTTGGGAGACATGCATATGCTAGAATGCCACTTGGTTTAAAGAATGCAGGCGCTACATTTCATAGGGCCATGGATCATGTTTTTTAGGGGTTAATAGGAAAATTCATCGTGGATTATCAAGATGAACTAATGGTGCACTCAAAAACAAGGAGCGATCACATTCATCACTTGAGGAAAGTTTTTGGCAGATGCAGATTATATAGTGTTTCCTTAAATCCAAATAAATGTGTATTTGTTCTAACTCAAGGTAAAGTATTGGGTCATATTGTGTGCAAGGAAGGGATATATATAGATCTATAAAGAGTTAAAGTTATAAACGAACTCAAGCCCCCAACATCTAAGAAGGGAGTTGAGTAATTGTTTTGGCAAGATCAATTGTGTACCAAGATTTTCCCCTGATTATGCAAGTATTGTAAAGCCAATCAAATTGTTGTTAAAAAAGGACCAAACGTTCGAATGGACCATGGATACACAAGAAGATTTCAATAATATCAAAAGGGCAATCACTATAGCTCTAGTCTTCATTATCCCATACTTTCAAAGGGACTTAATCATCTATTTGTTTGCGACATAAATAATTGTTGCATCTATTCTTATTCAGAGTAATACTAAGGATGAAGAACTCCCAATTAGCTTCATGAGAAAAACCCTTCATGATTATGAATTGAGATATTCAGAATTGGAAAAGCAAGCCCTATGTCTTTTGAAAGTGGTGGCGCACTTTCATACTTACATACTGAATTCTCATGTCATTGCTTATGTTCCATCCTCACCAGTGAATATGTTTTTGAATCAACAATTGAGAGAAAGAAAATGGGCTAACTAGTTGGCAAAGGTTCAAGAATATGATATTGAGATTAAACCTTTAAAGGAAGTTAAAGGACAAGGTTTATGTAAGTTCATTCAAAATAGTGATTCTTTGGATGGAATGATTTCAATTTCAGTAGAACCCTTGGCAGATTCATAATGGTATATATATATTGTATTCTACCTGAAGTCTAGACAATTTCCAGTCACCATGAACCCTAAAGAGAGAAGAGCGTTGAAGATGAAGTCAAATCAATATGTGTTGATTGTTGATATATTGTTCAGAAGGAACTATGATGGTATATTACTGAGATGTGTTGATGAAAACAAATCTCAATAATTAATGAGAGAATTCCATGAAGGAATATGTGGTGAACATATTTCACCTACTGGCACCACCCAGAAGATAATAAGATATGGGTTTTATTGGCCATCAGTTTTTAAATACTCATATGTTGCAATAAGGAAGTGTGTATCTTGTCAACAATTTTCTTGGAAAATGAAAAAATATGCAATTCCATTACAACTTATATATGTAGAACAACAATTTACCCAATGTGGACTTGATGTCATTGGGACAAGAAACCCAAAGTCAAGAAAGAGACATATATATATATTCTCACCGCTACAGATTATTTTACAAAGTGGCTAGAAGCAGTGGCATTAAAAAGGGTTGATTATAAAGAGTTAATTAAATTTCTCAAAGATAATATTTTATCAAGATTCGATGTTCCAGACAAATTCATCACTGACAATGGTTTGATTTTCATTGGTTCAAAATTTACAGAATTTTGTGGAGAATATGGAATTGTTATGGGGCAATCATCAAACTATTATCCACAAGAGAATGGTATTGCAGAATCCACTAATAAGATACCCATTCAGATATTGAAGAAAACTATTGACAAGAACCAAAGGAATTGGCATTTAAAGTTGACTGATGTGTTGTGGGAAAGAAGAACGAATCCGAAAGAAAACATTGGGATGTTTCCATATACATTAGTTTATGAGAAAGAAGAAAAAATTCCAATTATTCTCGAGCTCAATCCTTTGAATTTTGTGATCAATACAGAAGATGCAAAAGACAATTCACCTATGCAAAGGAGTATCAACCAGTTTTTGATATTGGAGGAAGAAAAAAATAAATCCCTAAATATAACTTCTCAAAGACAATAGAGTATCAAAATATATTTTGACCATAATGAAATCGTAAAGAATTTTTAGAAGGGAGAACTGGTGTTCCTCTAGAACAAATCCAAGGAGAAACCATCGATGCACACAAATTTCAAAGCACTCTGGATTGGGCCATACATCATCGAAAAAATCTTGGGTTTTAATTCCCATATGATCAAAGACATGAAGGGTAAAATATTAACGTTGCATGTTAATGGGAAACATTTGAAAGGATTATTCACCTAAAACTTTCTCATTTCCCAGTACATAAATTTTAATTTTTGTATTCAGTTTGTATATTCTTACCTTTAACTCCATAGCCCAATAGATGGAAGTGCATGGTCATAAAGATTCTTGATTCTTGACAACCCACGAGGGGGTTATCATCCCACAGTTAGAGCTAGTTTTTTAGATAAATTCCCGCTTCTGAAACTCCCTTTCCCTTTCTATTCTCCGAACTTCATTTTTCCATTTCTTTTCCCTCTTTTGTACCTACTCGTGTTCCCCTTTTTCTTTTTCCCTTCTTCTATCCCTTTCTAGTTACCATACTTAGTCATATTTCAAAAATCGACAGGTTTGTCGGTTGACAAGTTTTCATTTCCATCCACATTCCTATGTCATGAGTCCGACCGACCCCTTTGTTATAAAATACTTAAACATTTTTTGCAACTTTGTGGGTTCACGGATTCAAGCCTTCATCTTCCAAGTTCTGCGATCTCCACTTTGCACCCAAAGGTTTGTGATCTACATTATGATTTCCAGACTTGTCATGGGTACCTATCCCCTAATTATTTTATTTCTCCTTCATACAAGTCCAACCAACTGCTTTGAAACACTTAGCTTATTTTTTATCATTCATAACTACGGGTTCCTAGGTTGGCGGGCTCATGAAAAACTCCAAATTCAAAATTGTTCTAGTTCATCCCCACCATCTTCATGCTTTTCCCAATATGCATTAAGTATGGTTTAATGCTAATATTAATCATGCAGGCTCTGAAAAGATCATCATTAATAGCGAAGGGCTCGAGGATATTTCTCATTAAATTGCATTAAAACACTATTTTTCAAAGGTTATATTATTGTCATCTCTCCGAAAAATTTATTTCAAGTTATTATCCAGCTAAAAAAATACTCTCATCAACATATGGAAGCAGAAGCTAGAAAATAATTATGTGGTGATACTCTAAATATTTTTGGCCATGAAGACTAGAAATTTCAGTGGTCCATAGCATATTCACATTACTCCTGATCTCCTCCTACACAGAAAGACATAATCTGGGCACCCATAATTACATGTGCAGGATGTGTTCCTAAGGTCATTGACTATAAAGAGCTTGTTGAATGGTGCATGTAAAGAACATGTCGAGCCAGAGGATTATACAAATCCAAGGTCATTCTATGGTCTCCCTTTCATTGCAAGTCTTTGGCAGGATGTTGAAGTTCCCAGAGTCGACACTTACCTTCAAAGGAGAAGACTGCATAGATTTATTTAAGAGACATAACAATGGCCTTGCCCTCTTGCCTGAATATTTGGAGAATCTTGCATCTATCCCAGAGGACATAACCAGGATTCAAGTCGACTCTTTTAAAACCCCTTTCGAGAAATATCTTGGTTGTTCACTAGGTTGACAGGTCAGGAAATCTCTACTACCATTTCTCACATGATTTTTTATATTTCGTATTTTACAGTAAAAGAAAAATCCATCTTTGATTGGAGAAAAGTGATTTCTATCAAAATATCGTACCAGTTAACACACTACAAAAAGGATAAAAAATTATTTATGGCATCATATTTGATATTCGCTATAGTGTACTGTTGTCAATTCCTGAAATTGAGCATAAGTAAGAGGGTGAATTGTGAAACATATATTGTTACCTTCTGGTATCAGGCATTATGGAGACATAAGACCCATTTATGTTTTTATGAAGTCTATAATGATTTTGTTTCAGTCTTCAAGAGTTTGTTGTTGGGAGAGAATACTTCAAGGATATCTGACCATGCTAACAAATTCTAGGGAAAAGAGGAATGATAGAACAAATGCAAAATCACAGTGTCATAAGGATATTATGTTCCAAAGAAAATCATTTTTTCTCTCATATCATGTATCCGATAAATTGTTCATTACAGAGGTGGCAAGGAAATACAATTTATGGCTACATTTTTTCCATGAAAAAAGGAAAAAACAATTCATCCCCTTGCCATGGAATATTGTAGATTTTATTTTCAGAAACATAAATAAAGTTGATGAGTTTGTGAATCACTTCAACAATGTAAATCTAAAGTATGTTGAAAAAATAAATGGGTTGATCCTAACAAAATATTTATGGAACTTATGTTGTCAGTAGGATTCATCAACTTTTTCATTAATACTATCTTGAATGAAGAAGAAGATAACACCCAAAGCGCTCATGTACAAAATGTTGGTGACTTAGAAACAATACTCAGTACTAACAAGTTTTATAAGAAAAAAGGAAAGGGTCACAGTGAAAGAAGTGTCTAGTCTCCAGTTGTTACTCCCAAAACTACCACATCCCAGAGAAATGCTCCAATGGCTCACCCAATTAGGAAGATTGCCAAAAGTAGTTCAAGCGGTGGAGGAAAGAAGAATCCCCCCTTGGAAAAATTGAGAGCTCACATAAGCTCCCTGTGAGAAAAAATAGGAAGAATGTAGTGCAAGAGGAAGAAGACAATCTTATAGAAAACAACATCAATAGCTTCACTTTTGAAGACTTGGAGCTCGAGGTAGATATTGAGAAAATGTTTTCCACAATTGATCAGCGGGGAGATGTGGCCCAACAAAATTAATCATTAGAGATCGTTGCAAATGAGACCTTCAGTGAAGAAGAGTCATTTACTTTCCAAAGTGTTGTTTTTTATAAGGAATCTAAAAAAATGATTATAAAAAGAGGTGATTAGAAAAATAAGAAGGAAAAATATCGCTCAAATGTTGACCTGAAAGATATGTAGCCGTCCCAAATCTCTAAAATTCAAAGATAAAATGGGGATGTTGTTGATGATTTTAGTGGTGGTCTGGAAGCAGAAAATATTGAGTTAAAAGAAAGGATCAAAGAGTTGAAAAATGCCTTAATGCCTCTTTCAATCCTTGCAAGTCATTTGTTAATGGTCAAACCAACCACACCCGCCATTAAATTGAAAGGATCTTGAATTCTACTCACAGCGGTCTGAATTTATGTAGAAAATAATATTAAGAAGAGAATGTCACTAATAACAGAGGAATGGGAGGTTTCAGAAAATATTGTTTCTTTTGGCTCAAGGGCACATGCCTTCTATGAATATCTACAAGTTGATCTAAAGAACAAAGAAGGTTTCTACATTGATGTTGTATTACCATTTGGAATCAAAGTCTCTAACATGAAGGAATTGATAAGAAGAGAGGAGGATCCACTTTCCCCAAGTCGAATAAAACAACTAAATGCTTGTTGGAAGGAGAAGATTAAAATTTTGAACAATATTGTTCAAGAATGTAGTGAAACCATACTAAAAAGACAAGAAATTTTCAAGATACTCACGGAGATAGACCTAGCAGGGGGTACTAATGAAGTACAAGACTCTGAATTAATTATCAACTCAAAGTTTCTAACAAAACAACAATTTGACGAACAAGTTGAGATATTTAAAGGGTTATCAGCTAAAACATTATATAGCATACTTGAATATAATGAAGAAGAAATAGACAATTTACTAGTGAATTATTTCGTGAAGAAAAAAGATATTGAGGAAGCGATACATGGTATTTCTCTTGACTTAAGAGACTTGGAAGGTGAGTTATTCAACATTAAAATATGACATGAAATAAACGTTGCACCAATGAAAATTTATATTGAAGATTGGTTCAACAAGGCAATCAACAAATTAACTAAAGAAGGGAAAGAAACAATTGAGATGGTTTATGTAACCATCAATGAAGATAGTAAAAGGAAAACATGAATCAAGTGAAGACATGAGACAACATTATAGTAAGTTCATGCTGATCACATTTTGTTTTCTTTATTATTTTTTCATCTAGTTACTCTTCTTCTTTGACTATAAAGGTTTAACCGAAATCTGATAACTTCTCTGTTTCTTCTTTCCAGGTCTTTCTACTTAGCATCTCCCACCATTATCCTTCTAAAAATTACTTCTTGTTCATATTTTCTTTATGGTCTATGGGAGCCCCAATCCCAGTCCTAAGGACAAACACATTTAAATTTCAAAGCATTGTAACCAACTATATATTTTTTCAGAAATCCCAAGAGAACTATTTTGGGATCAGTGTTCACTGTACTTTGTAACTCTGAGTTTTTAGTATAAAGTATTTGAAATTGATCTATCATTATCTTTATTTTTGCTCCCCCTATTTTACTCTATTAAAGTTCTTTTATGCATCCATACCATCTTCTTTTATTTTATGTGATCAGAAATATTTAGTTTAACTATGATGGATGTGAGAAAATTTTGTTTATCTTTTTCAAATATATGATGTGTGTAGATCCTCTTCATCTCTTAGGAAATCTTTTTTTGAAAAAAAATATATTTTGTTTTACTACAATTTTTATCTTTATTTGAATATCACAATAGACATTTTTAGAGTCCTACATTACTCTCAAAATCTAGAGTCCCGAGAAAATCTTAAAATAAAGAGGAGTACAATCTCTATAAAACGCAGGGGGATATGTATTCTCGTGAGGTTTTTGTTTTGGTCCTAACAGATTCAAGCGTCAACAAGAGGAAAGGGGTTTCGCCATTATTTTTTAGAGAGGGAAAGTACTCATACGTCTAGAGAAAGCTAGCCTAGACAACGCAATGGTTGTTGGGGTTAGAGAAGGCACTTTATACATGATGAAGGGAAAGTTTGTTCAGACTTTGGTACATGATAATGACAACCTATGTGAGTTGTGGAATAGGAGGTTGGGACACCTACACTATAGGGCTTTGCCGATTATGAGGGGGATTTTTATAGATCTTCTTGAAATTTAGTATTGAGCAGCAGGGAGTGTGTAGAGGTTGTGCACTTGGAAAGAATGCCAAGGTTTCTTTTCCAAGAAGTGATAGTAGTTACAAGGGGTTATTGGATATTATCCATTCATATGTAAGTGGTTCAATGTCAGTGGCATGATTATAGGGGTCGTCATACAATGTGATGTTTATTGATGATTTTTCCAGGAAAACCTGAATTTTTTTCATGAAGACCAAGGATGAATTTTTCAGTCAGTTTCAATAGTTTAAAACCCAGGTAGAGAACCATACAGGTAATAAAATAAAGGTATTAAGGTTGGATAAAGGGTGAGAGTATACCTCCAAGTAATTCGTGGATTTCTGTAAGAAGGCATGGATCCAGAGGGAGATGATAGTCTCATACAACCCTCAGTAGAATGGGGTTGTGGACAGAAATAATCGATCCATCTTCGATTTTTCCAGGGATATGATACATAATCGAGAGTTGCCTATGTTTATATGGGAAGAGGCATGTATTATGAAAATTTATGTGCAAAACAAGATTCATCGTAGGATATTGGGGGACAAGACTCTAGATGAGACATTCTCAGGAGTGAAGTCAAAGATAGAACATTTGAGGATCTTTGGTTGTCTAGTCTACATCGATATGCATGTGGAGAAGAGGAAGAAGTTGGAGCCTTAAGGAAATAAGGGTATATTTGTGGGATAGAGTGAGACCTCGAAAGATTACATGATCTTCATTACAGCCCATAGGAAGACAATTTTGAGAAAAGATATTAAGTTCAAGGAAAACTTGGCATCTAGGAGATCTCAGGACTCATCAACAGTAACAAAGGACAAGAAACAATAGTCTCTGAAGGATGAACAAAAATCAACGGTTCATACTTCAGGTGGGGAGGAGGATTTATCCCCTTCCAGTCATGTTAGGAGACCTAGGTGGTTATTGCGGACATTGAAGGATGTCGGTGAGGCTCCTAGGAGTGTGGTCATAGATCACATACCTTCAAAGAAGTTTCAAACTATATAACGCTTATGAGAAGCATAATTGACACTAAGCCTTCTAGTTTTGAGGAAGAAACAAATCAACATGTATGGTGGGATGCCATGGTAGAGGAGTACACCTCTATTATAAGGAATGATGTTTGGGACATAGTGTTGAGATTGGAGGGGAATTCAGTTGTGAGTTCCAGGTGGTTCTACAAGATCAATCATGTTGTAGATGGTAGCATGGAGAACTTCAAGGTGAGGTTTTTGCGAGAGGGTTCTCCTAGAAAGAGGGAGTGGACTACGAGGAGATATTTGTTCTAGTCACCAGGTATGCTTATATTCAAGTTGTTATTTCTATTTATTCAGTTATGAGGTGGAGGATACATCAAATGGATATGAAAAATAACTTTCCTCAACGATATCATTGAGGAGGAAGTATTGTTGAAATATTGTAATTGCAAAGAGTATTCTACTTATTATTATTATTATTTGAATCATTTATTTATAGATCAAATCCCCTTTTGTGGATTTTCGTTCATGTCAGGCATTGTAATTAACCAAATCCATTTTTTTGGATTGGTCAAACCGTAATTGTATTATGCAAATTTAGAAGTCGGCCCTTAGGATAATTAAAGTGGTTTTAACCACTAAGAAGACAAGTCAACCCTGCCCAACGAAGAGACACCTTTTTAGCACCTGGCAGTTTGTATAAATAAATGAAGCCAATGCCTCATTAGTACATTCACTCATTTCACTCATATAGTGTGCAAGTTTGAAGGAAACTACAGTTTCCAGTTGCCAGAAGAAGGAAGAGAGAGAGGCGCATTGCTCAATGTCGGATATTCTCTAGTGTTTGGTTTATTGTCTTGGCATTGTATTAACTATCTATATTAAAGAAGTTTTTGTTGGGTTTTCTTTCCTATGAGGGTTTCCCAGGATAAATGTTGTGTATCATGTGATTGTGTTTCTCTCATTGATCCTACCTATGTTATTGTTATCTAGTAAATTGAAAAGAAACCTAATAATATCTCAAAACTTAACATGGTATCAAAACCAAGATGAAGAGAGCATCTTTCACTAGATAAAGAAAAACATCACTGTTGTCGGACAAGAAAATGAGAGATTTGGTTGGAGAGGAATTTTTGCCTAAAAACCATCTAGAAAAGTGTGTCCTAACCTAATGAATCTTTTGGCATCTTGAGCGCACCTTTTCAGAGGATAGAACTCCCAAAAAGTGAAACCCTAGTTTTCACTGGTACCAAAAAACCAAAAGTACCAGTCTAGATTTCCACAAGCTCAGTTTCAAGGGGTAAAATTTGGATTTTCATAAATCCAACTGCACCATCTTACTTGCCTCAGCTCAGTGCCTCTATCCCTTGGATCATAATTTCAAAATTTGAAGTTTGAAAATTTAGGGTTTCCTCATAAAACCCTAAGTTGTAGTTGCAGTTGCAATTTCAGAATTAGTTGCAGTATTAATTGCAGTTGCAATATCAATTGCAGTTGCAGTATCAGTTGAATTATCAGTTGCAGTACCAGTTGCAGTCACCCTTCAAGTTTTATAAGGGTCAGTAATTATTATCGTTGCTACAAGATGGTGCCACTACCTGCAAATGCCATCAAAGGTATGTACTCACATATGTTTAAATTGTTAATCTTTAAAGGGTATTTGCAGGAGAAGGGATATCTTTCCATATATCCAAAAGGATCTCAAGATCCAACACATTCAGAGGCAGAATGCAACCCGGGTTTGATTATTTTGATATGCATCCATTTGTTATGACATTATTATTATCTAGGTTGCATGTTGAATCTATGACCATCATACTAACCTTTGGTCAAAATTAAAGTCAAGGTATTAGATGGATTAAAGTTGAGATCATAGATTTTATTCTCTAACCCAACCTTCTGTCAATATAGCATAGTGTTGTAGTATAGAAGACAGGTTGAAGAAAGCACTTGTCATATTGAGTGAAGGAGACTTGGAAGAAAAACAACACACTCATTCTTGATGACAAGACTCCAGGTTCCAAGTTTGATTAATTAAGTTAATAATATCCAAATTTGCACATGAAAAGTTGATAACTACCCCTTTATTTTGATTAAGGTTGGTTGTCATTGATGTCAACCCTTAAAGAAATCCTGGTAGCACAAAGGTTTGGGTAATGGACCCTAGTTTGTTTGATGTAAATATGACTCATTATTGTCTTTTCATGGTTGATAAGAAGTATATATGGATAAACTCCAAAGTGGTCCCCTTATGGTGAAATCCCTCATGGGAAGATGCTTTGTGGATTGAGTTATCCTAGAAGCATGGTTAGAGAACCCATGCTTGATTGTGGAATAATTAGATGAAGGTCAGTAAATTTATTAGTGAAACTATCCTAGATGGATAGTTCTTGTCATGCCATTTCCGGTGGTATGTGGAACGTCACATAACTCCTCATGGTTAGAGAGTTATGACCATATGAAGTTGGAGAACCCTCATGAGTCATACAGAAGCCCCCAAGAGTTAAAGTTCTTGCAAAAGAAATTATTTTAAATGGAGAACTCCCTAAAATAAGGAAAGTGTAATGATACATGAAGATATAAATAAGAGACAAAGCTCACTCATTAAAGACACACTTGAACATATTGTATATCTATTTTTTGTGTAAGTCTTATTGTAAATACTTATGGATACATATGAAGTGGTGAACGTCTGAGGTAGCATGAAGGGTTGACAACAAAATTCTCAGAATTATAGCGAATACTAAAAAACCCTATTTTCTGAGGCGTATGCAGATTGTCTATGTATAGGGTGCGTACATACTGAGGTGTACGCGAGATGACTATGTATAGGGTGCGTACATGTTGGTAAAGCCATGAAACTTCAGAAGATGAAGATGCAGGGGTTCTAAATTCTGAGATCAAGCTCCCTGGAAGGTCTACAGTGATCAGATACATCAGATCTATCCATTGATTCAAAAGGTATGTCTTATTTCTATGAATAGTTGGATTTTGATGTATGCATGAGGAATGGAAATGGAGATTTGAGGATTCTCCTTAGAGAGACTAGTGGCTACATGGGATCTTTTTCATAAATCAGATCTACAGAAATATAGTGATGGTATATTTATCATTGATACTTCTTGTTGAGGCACATCTTGTATTTCTTGGCATATGGCTAAGGGTTTTTATGGTACATGGTTTAGAGCTTGTATTTGTGAAGTGGTTGATGTATTGAGAAGATGAATATCAGAAAGGGTTTGATGACTAATATCATGTGAGGGTCATTATACTTATTCATGATTACACACACCTATATGGCACATGACTAGAGAGAGACATATTTTCTTTGGGTAAAGATTATGTATGAGGACGCATGTACAGGGTACATATATAGTTTGAATACAGTGACAAGTTATAGATCTATGTGAAAGAAGTTACAGGGGGTCAGAAGTTTTCAAGAGAAAGGAAACCCTAGTTTTCAGAAGGAATACGCAAGCTTCATAACAATTTGGTCGCGTACATACATAAGTTGAATAAAAGATAAGGCACATACATATGTGGGTTGCAGCACTATAGGTCGCGTACCTATTGTATTTTTGTTGATACATGTTCAGTTCAGGTACAGATTCATTACAGGGTAGTTGTATAGGTTGGATACAGGTCAGTGGTACAGGTTGATACAGTTGTACAGTGGTATATCTTATAGTGATAGTGTGACAGTGGTTCCATCATTCTACTTATACTTCAGGGAGGTTGGATGGGGAAAGGATAGGTGGTTGTAGCCAGAGAACATAGGGGGTTGTATCCTCCTTCTAGTTGTAGCCAGAGAATTGGGGAGTTGGAGCTTCCCTCAGGTTGTAGCCTAAGAAGCTAGGGGGTTGTAGCCTCCTCTAGTTGCAGTTGGAAAACAAAGGAAATTGGTGCTTCCAATGAATGTAATTCTTCAAGACATATAAGAAAAAACATTCTGTGGTTTTCTCCGGCTTTGGGTTTCCACGTAAAACATCGGTGTACTATGTATGTGTATTATTGTTCATTTGTTAATTTCTCATTATTGGATGATAATTCTACATTAATATAACA
>JZKD02S1673826.1:654660-681857 GCA_000966675.3 Picea glauca
AATCCAACAATTGGTATCAGAGCAGATCCTTCAGAAATCAGTTTAACCACTGAAAGGTAGATCATGGAGAGAAAAAAACTTGTATAAAAATGGAATACCACAGTTTGATGGACAGAAGTATGATTTTTGGAGCATAAGGATGAAGACATATATACAGGCATAGGTATTTGAAATTTTGAAATCAATTGTAGATGGATACACAACACCAGCAGTGCCACCAACAAATGACAAAGAAGTGAAACTCATTCAGAATAATTACAAAGCCGCAAATGCACTTATGAATGGTCTTAGTGAAACGATATTCACCAAAGTTTCACATTGTAAATTCGCTAAAGAGATTTAGGACAAATTTCAAAATATTTATGAAGGAGATTCAAAAGTCAACGCAACAAAGTTTCAAACTTACAAAGGTCAGTTTGAACAACTAAATATGAAAGAAGATGAGAATATTGCAGCCTACTTCTTACAAGTCGATGAAATAGTAAATGCAATCATGGGATTGGGAGAAGAAATCGAAGAATATGTAATTGTTCAAAAGGTACTAAGATCTCTTCCTATGAGATTTGACCCTAAGATATCAGCACTAGAAGAAAGATCAGATCTAAACTCAATAAGCATGGATGAACAACATGGAATATTCACAACATATGAAATGAGAACTGAACAGGAAAATCCAGGTGTAAAAGAAGCATCCTTCAAAGAATCCAAAATATCAAAGAAAAAGGAAAAGCAACAAGAAAAGGAACATAGCAGCAACAATGGCGGCTCATATGATGATGACGAAGTGGCCAACTTCGTCAAAATACTGAACAAGGGAATCGACGGTAGGTATAGAGGTAAGCTTCCTTTAATTTGTTTTAATTGTGATGGTATTGGTCATTTTGCTAACAAATTTCCTCATAAGAAAAAGAGAAATGATGAAGGTTACTCAAAAGGCAAACATACATATAAAGGAAAAAGAACCACAAAGAAAGTTTTCAAGAAAAACTTATGCACCAAAGAATACATCTCATCATCGGATGAAGATGAAGTCAGTGATAGTGAGACAAGAAGAGTTATATTCATGGAAGTAGAAGACTGATAAAGAAGACTCCGAAGAAGAATATGAATAATTCAAAGAAGAAATTGAAGAGTCAAAAATTGACTACTGAGAATAAGTGATGTATGCCATTGAAGTTATCAGAAGAGAAAAGAAGAAAAACAAGAAACTACAAGTGGAACTAGACAAGAAAGAAGACACTCAAGAACTAGAATAAATGATCACGAATTTGAAGGTTCAAATAGAAGAAGATAAAAGAATTGAAGGAGAACTCAAAGAACAGCTAGAAGAAAAAGACACGATCATTGGAAATTTGGAAGCAGAGATTGTCACATTAAGAAATGATCTTCAAAAGAAAAATATGCAGAATAGCTCAAAAATTTTGGATGACATTATCAGTAGTAAAAAATCTCATCGTGATAGGTTCAGACTTGGATACAATTAGATAGAAAAGGGATCAATATCCAAAACAACATAGCAAGAAACATATCCAAAAATCTATGCAGAAACAATCAAAGGGGATAGAAAGATATACAAGGAAGATTACAGGGACACTCCTGCACTGAGAAGATTCATATTTCAGAATCAACAACCGATAGATAGGCCTCAAGAAGAAGAAGGATTCATAAGAGCACATCCTTTCAAAAGATCTTCAAATCCCAGGTATCAAACTATATATTTTGGTTTATGTTATGCATGTAATAATTTTGGACATAAAGTTGTGAATTGCAGAGCTAACAACAGGAACATAAACAACTTTGAAAGTCATACACAAAAGGGTTATTCAAGAAGGCCTAGTGAAACAAAGAGAAGAAGTTACAATAGGTTTGAATCTTTGAGCACTGAAGTGGAATGTTACAAATGTAACAACTTTGGACACATGGAAAAAGATTGCAGAATGGCAGTCCCTCCCAGAGAACCACAACAGAATAACAACAGTCATAAACAAGAACCTCAGAAAAGGACATCGATAAGAAAGTAGAATCAGTATAGAAATGAAGAATGCACACTCTCTATACAATCTAAGAAGAAGAAACGTGGTTGGTATGTTGACATTGGTTATTCAAAACACGTGACAGATGATAGAGACAAGTTTCTTACATTAAGAAAGGAAAGAGATGGATTAGTCTCTTTCGGAAATGATGATTTAGCTAAAACCATTGAAAAGACATAGTCGGAATTGGGAACAAGAATACAAAGGTAGAAAATGTTCAACTAGTAGAAGATATGAAACATAATCTTATAAGTGTGAGTCAAATGTGTGACCAAGGTCATAAAGTTAATTTTGATTCACAAAAGTGTGAGATAAGAAAAGAAGGTTTGGGAAAATTGATTGCTACAACTACAAGAACCTCAAGCAACATATATGTGTTAAGTGAAATTGGAAATGAAAAGTGTTGTCTAGGAAAGGAAGATGCAAGTTGGATATGGCACAGAAGAATGGGTCACATACATTTTGATAACCTTGTCAAAGTCAGCAAAAGAGAAGCATTCAGAGAAATGTCACACATCACGAAACCAACCAACACTTTATGCAAGCATTGTCAACTAGGAAAGCAAACAAAGACCAGGTTCAAATCAAAGGAATATTCAATGACAAGACCAATGGAAATTGTGCACACTAATCTAATTGTACCAACTACAACAAAGGGTTTAAAAGGTGATAAATATTTTATGTTATTAGTTGATGATTATACAAGAATGATTGTAGTTTTCTTTCTCGAGAATAAGTCAGAAGATTTTGAAAACTTTAAGATCTACAAGGAAATGGTTGAAAATGAAATGGTTTCAAAAATAAAATGCTTGAGATATGATAATGGAAGAGAGTTCAGTTCAAAGGAATTTATGGATTACTGCAACAGTTATGGAATAAAAAGGCAATTATCAATTTTTAGGACACCTCAACAGAATGGAGTTGTTGAAAGAAAGAACATGACAGTACAATAAATGGATCGAACAATGCTAATGGATTCCAAACTAACAAATATATTTTGGACACAGGAAGTGCATACAACAGTTCACATTCAAAATAAAGTAATGCTCATAAACAACACTAAAAAAACTCCTTACGAGCTATGGAATGGAAGACTAGCAAATGTGAAGCACTTCAGAGTTTTTAGAAGCAAATGCTACATCAAAAGAGAAGATGGCAGAATGGGAGAGTTTGACTCTCGTGTGGACAAAGGAGTACTTGTTGGCTACTCAAGTACAAGGAAAACATACAAGTGTTACAATCTGATATTGAACAAAGTTGTGGAAAGCATCAACGCAACAATTGATGAAACAAGCAGACCAAAATCAAAGAACGAATAAAATGAATCAATGGAACAAATTTTCGAAGAAGAAGCAAAAGATGAAAAAGAAGTAGAAGAGGAAGATGAAGAGAATCTGACATAATCAGAATAACAAGTTCAACAAGTGTCTCCAAAGACACCTAGCAGACGAGTACAGAAGAATAATCCTTCAGATTAGATTATCAGAAACAAAGATGTAGGAGTTGAGACTAGAAGAAGAATCCATTCACCAGAATAAACGCACCTAGCACTCTCATCTACAATTGAACCAAATTGTTTTGAAGAAGCCAGCAAGGATGAATTTTGGAATAAGGCTATGGATTAAGAATTGGATCAAATAGAGAAAAATGACACTTGAGAATTGGTTCCAAGACCAAAGAATAAGAATGTGATTGGCACAAAGTGGGTTTTCAGGAATAAATTGAATGAAGATGGACATATTACAAGGAACAAAGCTACATTGGTATGTATAGGATATGCACAGGTTGAAGGAATCGACTTTGAAGAGACATTTTTCCCAGTTGCTAGAATGGAAGTAATCCATTTTCGTTTAGCTTATGCATGCTCCAAAAATATTAAAGTGTATTAGATGGACGTAAAATCATCTTTTCTGAATGGGGAACTTAAAGAAGAAGTCTACATTGAAAACTAGAAGGATTTCAGTTGTCAGAGAATGTAGATTATTTGTGTAAATTAAAGAAGGCCTTATATGGTCTAAAATAGGCTCCTAGAGCATGGTACTCTAGACTGGATAAGTATCTACAACAGAGAAGGTTTAGAAAAGGAAGTGCACACAACAACGTCTACATCAAGGTAAGTCAAGGTAATATTTTATTAATTGACGCTTATGCTGATGGTATTGTTTTTGGTAGTGATGATGTCAGGTTAAGCCAGAAATTTGCAAAAGATATGCAACATGAATTTGAAATGTCGTTACTTGGAGAACTATCCTTCTTTCTAGGAGTTCAGATACGTCAAAGAAACCAATGAATTTTTATTTCTCAAACCAAGTATATCATAAAAATGCTAAAGAGGTTCGGAATGGAAGATTGCAAACCAGTTATCACTCCCATGCAAACCAATTGCAAGTTGAGCAAAGATGATGATTCAAATTCTACAGATCAGAGGCAATACAGGTCAATGATTGGTAACCTACCATATGTGATAGAATCTAGACCAGATTTAATGCAAGTAGTTGGACAGGTGGCACAATTTCAAGCAGCACCAAAGGAATCACATGTATTAGCAGTAAAGAGGATTTTCAGATATCTCAAAGGAATAGAAGAGTTTGAATTATGGTATCCAAAAGGAAAGGATCTATCTCGTATTGCCTACATAGATGTAGATTGGGAAGGTTGTATTGATGACCGACAGAGCACCAGTGGAGCAACATTCTACTTGGGTGAGTGTTTAGTATAATGGCTAAGAAAGAAACAATCATCGATATCTTTATCTACAGTCGAGGTAGAGTATATTGCAGCAACATCATGTTGTACACAGGTTCTTTGGATGAAACAAACTCTGATAGATATACATGTTAAGTATGATGAGCCCATTCCAATCTATTGTGATAATACAAGCACCATCAATATCTCAAAGAACCTGGTGATGCACTCAAAGACGAAGCACATTTCAATCAAGTATCACTTTCTACAGGAGCATGTTGCAGAAAAGAACATCAGAGTTGAGTATGTGGGCACAAAATAACAAGTGGCAGACATCTTTACAAAACCACTTCCATGGGAAGACTTTGAATATCTTCACTAGAGACTAGGAGTTATTTCTACTCCAAAATGAATGATTTTTGAATCATTATCTTATATGTCTTAGATGTACATGAGGAAGAACCATAAATAGGATAGTTCAGTCAGGGGGAGCAGCCCTATATGGAAAGATACATTTTCCATTGATTACAATGCGGGAGATATTTATCATATGCAGAGGACAGAGGCATGGTTCCAGGGGGAGCAATGGTCACAGAGATGCAGAGGAAAGAGGCATGGTTCCTGGGAGACCACGAGTGATATGATTTCAGTTTTTTATCAAAGTGTTGCCATCAATGCCAAAGGGGAATATTGTTGATTGAGGTTGGTTGTCATTGATATCAACCCTTTAAGAAAGCTCGGTGGCACAAATGTTTGGGTGATAGACCCTAGTTTGTTTGATGTAAATATGACTCATTATTGTCTTGTCATGGTTGATAAGAATTATAGATGGATGAACTCCAAAGTGGCCCCCTTATGGTGAAATCCCTCATGAGAAGATGCTTTGAGGATTGAGTTATCCTAGAAGTATAGTTAGAGAACCCATGCTTAATTGTGGAATAATGAGATGAAAGTCAGTAATTTTGTCAGTGAAACTATCGTAGATGGATAGTGCTTATCATGTCATTTTCGGTGGTATGTGGAACGTCACATAACTCCTCACGGTTAGAGAGTTATGACCATATGAAGTTGGAGAACCCTCATGAGTCATATAGAAGCCCCCAAGAGTCAAAGTGTTTGCAAAATAAATTATTTTAATTGGAGAACTCCCTAAAATAAGGAAATTGTATTGCTACATGAAGATATAAATAAGAGGTAAATCTCACTCATTAAAGACACACTTGAACATATTGTATATCTATTTTTTGTGTAAGGCTTGTTGTAAATACTTGTGGATACATATGAACTGATGAACGTCTGAGGTAGCACAAAGGGTTGATGGTGAAATTCTCGGAATTACAACAAATACTAAAAAACCCTATTTTCTAAGGCATACGCGGGCTTTCTCTATATAGGGTGCACACATACTGAGGTGTACGTAGGCTGGTTATGTACAGGGTGAGTACATGTTGGTAAAGCCATGAAACTTGAGAAAATGAAAATGCAGGGGTTCTAAATTTTTAGATCAAGATCCCTGGAAGGTCTACAGTGCTTAGATACATCATATCTATCCATATATTCAAAAGATATGTCTTATTTCTATAAATAGTTGGATTTTGATGTATGCATGAGGAATGGAAATGGAGATTTGAGGATTCTCCCTAGAGAGACTAGTGGCTACATGGGATATATTTCATAAGTCAGATCTACAGAAATACAGTGATGTTATATTCATCATTGATACTTCTTGTTGAGGCACATCTTGTATATCTTGGCATATGGCTAAGGGTTTTTATGGTACATGGTTGAGAGATTGTATTTGTGAAATGGTTGATGTATTGAGAAGTTGAATATCAGAAAGGGTTTGATGACTAAGATCATGTGAGGGTTATTATACTTATTCATGATTACACACACCTATATGGCACATGACTAGAGAGAGACATATTTTCTTTGGGTAAAATTTATGTATGAGGATGCATGCACAGGGTACAGTTACAGTTTGAATAAAGTGATAGGTTATAGATCTATGTGAAATAAGTTACTGAGGGTCATAATTTTTCAAGAGAAAGGAAACCCTAGTTTCAGAAGGCATACGCAAGTTGCATAACAGTTTGGTCACATACATACGTGGGCTGCATAAAATATAGGGTGCATACATACACAGGTTGTTGCACTACAAGTCGCCTATCTGCTATATTTTTGTTGATACATGTTCAGTCCAGGTACAGATTGATTACAGGGTAGTTGTACAGGTTGGATACAGGTTAGTGGTATAGGTTGATACAATTGTACAGTGGTATATCTCACAGTGATAGTGTGACAGTGGTTCCATCATTCTACTTATACTTCAGGGAGATTGGATGGGGAAATGATAGGTGGTTGTAGCCACCTTTCGGTTAGTCAAAGGATAATAAAGCCACCTTCACGGTAAGTGGAACTCATTTGAATTCTGACTCAACCTTTCATATTTAGACTTGGTATTCAACACCAAGTATACCCTATAAGAGATGATGAAGCCCTTGTAGACTCAGAAGAAATCGAGAGTAAGCCTGATCTTAAAAAGGATCAGATGAAGATACATATACCAGGATTGGGAAACAGATGCCATGAGAAAGACTAGATCATAGCTTCAGAAACTACTAGGAGATATGAAATCTACTGGAAGATTCCCTTGTTTCAGTAACAAAGAAGGAAGCTAGTCAAAAAGACTAGGATATGGATTCTTCTGTGAGACTAGAAGAGAAGTCAATATTGAATTCCAATATTGGTCTATACAGATCAAGCATGTTGCAGATGTACAAAGCTTTATGTGTGTGTTAGCGTCGGAAGTCACTCTTGGATTGCTTGCAAGAACAGAGCCTGACGCCCATCAGTTTCATGTCACGGTGGTTTTTAATGGGTGATCAAATGGACAGGGACTCGGGGAGATGTCACTCTAACTCAGAGACTGGGTCCGGCATGTAAGAAACAAAGGAGGTCTTGATCTAACTTCAGTCAGCGGGTTGATTAAAAGGTGAATAGGTGGAAGACTTGATAAGAAGAGTGAACAAACTACTTCAGGCAACAGGCTTTCAATAATTTGTAGAAGAAAAACTCTGAATGCGAGATCCTCCGGTTCAGGGCTTTGAGATACTGAAAGAGGGACTTGACTGGATTCTCCAATTCCAAGTCATTCAGCGTTAGGTAAATCACAAGGACTGATTAGAGACAATGCGATTGTCACAGTGATCAAATTCTACATCATCCTATAACAGTTACAACTCGACTGGATTCTCCAATTCCGAGGTACTCTAACACAGTTTGAACAAGGATGTGAAAGAAACTGACATTCATAAGGCAATAAGTTTCAAGAGTTCATACATAACCAGAAATAACAGTGCTTCATTAAATCTTTACAACCGAGAGCTTTGCTCAACCATCGATCCTTTACAAAATACAAAGACTAACTCTATATACTCAGCAAAATTCACCTATCAGAGGCATGTTCAGTCATCCAAAGAGTGGTGTCCCTTCATCTGAATTCGGACAGATAACTTTCGTCAGACGCCGCCTTAACTGCACATGGCTCCTGCAGGGGAGATAGTTGCAACATTAAAGGCCAACATGGTGTGCGCACATTTTCTCTGGTCAGATGAGGACCAACCAAGGCTTCTTTAGAAACATGGGTATGCAGGACCCTCTCAAGAAGACCGCTTGCCAGATTATCCATAATGTGCACTTAATGCCTGAGGAAAGGTTTCAACCACCCCCTCACGTCTTCATTTACTCTAGGCGAAAACCAGGATCGAGGTCGGATCAGATGGCGCATGGAGATCACGATGATTCTTTCGGCAACTAGACTCGATGCCTTTGACCCCTTTTTTTTCACGACTTCTTCCTTTCCCAAGTGACCAAGGTCTGTGACCCTGAGTCTATTCCCAAAGTGCTCTCAGGGTTCGCGAATATAAAGAGTTAATCCTTGCTTATTCACAGATTCGATGAGCGAAATGCCGAGATGGCTCAATCGAGCGCTGCGCGTCTCTCCCAGATCTGACGGTCCTGAACTTACTTGGTGATGTCGTGGGCCTGGCTCCTGGATGCTTTTGGAACTCTGGGGTTTCAAGATGTGATAAGATGAGGGACTTTCATGCTTTGAACTCCCGAGTATCTATATGCCGACTAGATCTCGCACTATGTGTCGCTGGATCGGACGACCCAGATTCAGACATGAAAAATAGGCGCTTTCTATGACGCTATATATTGTTTAACTTGGTAGCCTCGATATCCCGATGACCATTGATATTCCCTTGTGGATGAATCTAGACTGTCGACGACATAAATTCGCCTTCGACATGCTTGGAAGCCTTAAAACGATCTTTTTTTAAATGCTTCTCTTGGGCGCTTCTAGTGCATCTTACAGACCCAAACACTCTTGCGCCTAGGACAAGAAATGTCGCTAACATTAGGCTCCATGGGGGATAGATTCATCCCTGCAATGCTCTAAGGAATACTTTTGCAGATTCAGTGCCTTTCTATTGGGCTATGGAGTCATTTATTAAGCCGAAAATAGAAAACAGAAAACAATATTTACAAAACAAAAGAAGCCGCCTACGGCTTACCAAAAACATTTTTTTAGGAAATTCCCATTCACTGGGCCATCAAAAAATTCTTCACCTCTCAAATCCTGCAACCTGTAGGTGTTGTTTGAAAATAACTCAGAGATCTTGAGGGGCCCAAACCAGAGGGCATCAAACTTACTGTGTTTTCCCCTATCCTGCCTGGGCGCATCGCATATGAGCACCAGATCACCCAGCTCAAAAACTTTATTTTTGCTCTTTCTGTCAAAGGTTTGCTTGATCTTCTGTTGATGATGGTAGGCCCTGTTCATGGTCTGTTCCCTAATATGTTGTACTTCCACCATCTGATGAATCCTTCTGACCATATGGTCAAGCTCTCCTTCAAGGTCCTAGAGGAATTTTGCCATAGATAAAGCGATCTGGGTAGGAAAAACAACCTCTATTCCATAAACAAGTTGGAAAGGAGAGATGCCCAGAGACTTCTTTATGGTCACCAGGTTGGCCCATAGAGAAAATTTGAGCTTAGAATCCCAGGCCCTTTTATTTTCTTCCAATAATTTTTTGATGATCTTAATCAGACTTTTATTGGAAGACTTCGCCCGTCCATTTCCTTGAGGATAATAGGGAGTAGAGTGGATCAGCGAAATCTCAAACTGTTCACAGAACTTGACCAAAGGCTCAGACCTGAAAGAGGCGGCATTGTCGGTGATGATTTTGCTGGGACAGCCAAATCTGGCTATGATATCCTCTAGGAAGCTAATAATTACTTTGTGAGAAGTACTCCTGGTAGGGATAGCTTCTATCCACTTGGTGAAATAGTCTGTCACAGTCAGGATCCATCTGTGTTGACCGCTTGAGGGAGGATGAATTTCTCCAATGAAGTCCAACCCCCACTGCTAAAAAGGTGCCAAAGCTACAATAGGCTTTAATGGCAGTGATTTGAGTTGTTGCTTCCCTGAGAACTTTTGGCATTTGATTCAAGCTCTGATTTCTCTGCAGACATCAGCGAGTAAAGTAGGCCAGTAATATCCAGCCCTGAGGATCTTATGAGTTGTTTCCTTCCAAAAATGATGCCCCCCGCAAAGGTCGTCATGGAAATCAGACATGAACTTTTGGGCTTCTTGCGGGTCCAGGCATTTTAAAAATACCCCTAGAGGGTCTTTCCAATACAAGGCTCGGTCAATGAGGCAATATCTCACCACCCTCAGTTTTAAAGCTCTCACCTTGCTTTTTCCCATTCCATCAGGAGGCTTCAATTCTTGCAGAAAGTACAAGATATCCTTGTACCAGGTGCACGCTGCTAGTGACAAGGCACCCTGAGAGTTCTTATTGGACGACTTAGCTTGCAGATTTTCTGAACAGGCGTTGATGAAGCTAACGCCCAAGGCTTCGCAATTGGATTCAACCAGTAGCTTGGGTAAACCCTGCCCCTATATCAACTTTGTGGGCTTTATCTCCAAATCAAATTCTAGGATTCTAGTGATCCATATGCCTCTTCTCCCATCTATATCGGGCTGCACAAGGATGTCCTTCACAGAATCCAAAGGAGCATATGCGGTTACCTTTGAGTGCAAGATGTAGACTCTGAAAGATTTGAGAGCTTTCACTAGGGCATAGGCCCACTTCTCCATAATTTCATACCTGATCTCTGTATCTCTTAATGCCCTACTGAAGAAGGCAATGGGTTGCTCCCATCCTTTCTCATTTTTCTACAATAACACCGCTGCTACCATATCGAAAGAGGCAAAGAAAAAAACTTGGAAGGGTTTGGAATAATCAGGACTGATCAACACAGGTGCCTCAGTTAGTGCCTTTTTTATTTGGACAAAAGATTCCCTGGGCTCAGCGGTCCATTTCACCTCGTTTCCCTTTCTGAGCATGGTTGTGATGTGCTTCACCAACTCAGCAAAATTTGAGACGAATCTCCTCAAGAAATTAATCTTCCCCAAAAAGGCATGAACTTCCTTCTTGGATCTAGAAAGTGAAAGAGTTTGAATTGCCTCTACCCTGCTAGGATCAATCCTGACTCCTTCTGCTGATACTATATGGCCTAATAGCTTGCCCTCCATCATAGCAAACAAGGATTTCTTGGGATTAAGGGAGAGACCAAACCTTCGGCACTTCAAGAAAACTTTCCTTAAGTGATGGCAGTGCTCTTTATCAGACCTGGAGAAGACTGTGATGTCATCTAGGTAGATCACTACAAACTGGTGTTTCTCCCTGATGAAGGCTATATCCATGGCTCGCTGAAATGTTGCTCCTGCATTCATAAGTCCAAATGGAATTTTGGCATACATGAATGTGCCCCAAGGGGTGGTGAAGGTTGTCTTTTCCCTGTCTTCAGGCACGACCGATATCTTATTATAGCCAGAAAACCCATCGATCATGGATATCCCGGATGCACCAGTTACCCTTTGCAGTATGTGCTCCATCTTGGGCAGGGGGTAATTGTCTTTCCTTGAGCTCCTGTTCAGGTTCCTAAAATCAACATAGAGTCTGATTTCTCCACTTTTCTTCCTTACTGGGACCAAATTGGCCACCCATTCGAAATATCTCAAGGGGACGATGATTTGGGCATCTTGCAATTTCTTCACCTCTTTCTCCATGACGGGTAGCAACATGGGATTTATCTGCCTCAGCTTCTGCCTGAATGGCTTCACATCCTCTTTCAGTGGGATTTTGTGCTCAATGACAGATGTGTCATAATTCTTGAGGTCTTCATAGGCCCATGCAAACACATCAGCGAACTCCTTTAATAACTCAGTATATTCTGCCCTCTGTTCATTAGTCATGCTTCTTGATAATTTGATAAACTTAGGCTGCTCCTGTGTGTTAATGTTGCATTCGGTTGTATCAATGTCTTTATTTGAAACACCACCCTTTACTGCCATGTCATTCTTGTCAAACAACCTTTCTAAAGGGACTAGTCCCCTTGGAATGTGATTGTTAGGCAGCTGAATAATCTGGCGATTAGCAATTTTATTTGCAAACACCTCAGGGTGAGGGCCACCCTCCGAGTCGGGATCCTGATCAATGTGCAATGCCGAAAACTCATCGATAATCTGAAGAAATTTTTTTATTTCAAGATCGTCCTTGAATACCTCCTAGTTCTTTACATTGTCCAGGATGGATGGTCTGTATCTTATTTCGACCTCACCATGGATCTTCGGCGGCAGAGGGACCTTGAACAGACTAGCCGAGACGGCTAAGGAGTCGGCTAAGGTATTTTCTTCCCTTGGGACAAAAGTAATGTTGAAAGCTGAGAAGAAATTATCAATCAGGTCCCATACCTCATTTCTGTAACTTCTGAGCCAAGGATGCTTGACCTGATAAACATTCCTGACCTGTTGGATTATCAATTCTGCATCTCCGAACACAGACACCTCTTCAATTCCCATTTCTTTTGTAGCCCTCATACCAAAACAAGAGCTTCGTATTCTGCCAGATTGTTGGTAGTTTCAAATTCCATCTTGTATGATAGGGATATGGTCTCTTGACAGGGCGATATGAAAATCACTCCAGCGCCTACACCTAAACTGGAGGAAGCTTCGTCAAAGAACATATTCTAAACAGAGGTGATTGGAGGAGGTATCTTTTGATTAAGAATAGGCATCTTTCTTATCTGTAAAGGGACCTCAGGAGTTCCAGTGATCTGTAACAAACTAGACCCTAAGTCGGTTTCAAGTGCAAAGATGGGGTGGTTAGTGGGGTTTTCTTCATCACTGACAATATAGGCTAGTTGGGCTTCTCTATACAACCTCACGTGTTCCCCTCCAAAGACCGGAATGGTGGTATATGTGAGATCCATTTGTAATGTTCCTCCAAGTCTTTTAATCCAAGACCTTGACAACAACATGCCAAACTTGGGAGGGACGTCAGCTACCACAATATCCATGACCACACTCTTCATGGGCAGCTGAAAAAAAGAAACCACCAGATCTTTGATGACTCCAAGACATTGCACCCTCCTTGAATCAAACGAGAACAAGTCATGATAGGCATTTGTCACTTCCAGTCCCAGTTCTTCCATGACTATTTTGGGCATAAGGTTATGGGAAGCCCCTGAATCCATGAGGCAGTTATGCAACACTTTATCATGTATGTTCAGGGATGTGTAGAAGGGAGGGGATGAGTCATCTCTATCTTCTACCATGGGCCCTAAAACGACTTCCGGCCTTTCATCTTGGAGATTTATGGAGTCGGTGGAAGGATGAGGGGGGGTGGACTACAACAACTTGGAGAGGGATCTCTTGAAATCTTCATTTTTAACTAGTTCAGACAGGGGTACAGGGATCCTAATCTTTTGAAGCTCATGTTCAAAATTGAAGGAAGGAACAGACCTAGGAACTTCCCTTACCTCAGTGACATGTTCTTTGGCTGTCGGTGAAACATTCTGAGCTTTCTTTTCTTTAGTAGTGGTTGTTGCAGCTTTAGTAGGCCTCTCTGCTATGGGGGACTGATCTTGGTTATCAAAATTTCCTTCTTTCCTCTTCGACCTGAGATTATATCTGTTAGGAGCATTGCCAGCTCTTTCCCCTCTACTCAACCCGCTGATTTGAGCGTTGATAAGGGATTCTTCATATGCAGATTGAGTCAGATGAGGAAACAGGGACGTGTCCTTAATGCAATGGATCTTGGGGTCGAGTTCATCTACCTCCTCCTCTTCTTTGTGAGAAACTAGGTTGTTCTGGAGAGGGGTCTGAATCCTCTGATCGTCTCTATCCCTGCTCCTTTGTTCCCTAGGAAAATCCTGTGGAACATTGTTATTAGGCTTCCTGAAACCTCTACCATCTGCATTTTGGGTATTTTTGTAGACGGGTTTCCATTCTAATTCCCACCTTTCCATCCTGGCGGAAAGTGATTTTAGCGCTCTTGCTGTCTCATCTGTCTGGAGGGGCAGGGGAGAGGAACTAGATGGGGAAGCTTCAGGCCTTTGCCTAGATATGTTTCTACCAACAGTATTCCTGAGTCGGTCAGTGGCCAATATATTAGATTCTACCTCCACGGCTGCGTCCTGCATGTGGGCCAGCGTAGTTTCTCTCCTTTCCCTCAATAGGAGGCAGAAATCAGGATCAAAGGTGCTAGAATAAGTGATCTTTGCGGAGGCTTCGGAAGGTTTTATCTCAGCTGGGATTCTGTTGTACATTTTATTGAATCTCTTGGAGAAGTCAGAGACAGACTCCCCTTCTTTTTTCTTTAAAGACCCAAACTCTGTCATGTAATACACGAAATCTTTTTTATCTCCCCACTGTCTCAAAAAGGCACCATCCAACACTTCTATCCCATTGATAGATCCAGGAGGCAGGGCCTTAAACCATTTCCTAGCCTCGCCTTGGAGACTATGGACAAAAATCCTCATCCACACGTCTACATGCATGATGTTATTATCATCTGTGAAACTGTAAAAGGCTTCTAGGTGTTCTTCCGCAGTTATGTCCCCCTCACCTGTAAACTTGGGCAGTTTTTTGAGGTAACCATCTGTTGGGAGGGCATTGAGAGGATGAGGTAACACGAGGGGCGCATACCTAGAGTCTATAATGGCCTCCATTCTGGTCATGGGGGGATTTGCTCCTGCCATAGGGGTATTGTGTGGAGGAGAAGGAGCTCGAAAAGGGAATATTGGGGATGAGCTTTTAAGGGGAGTGGGAAATGTTGGGTATGTGTTATATTCTTTACACGAGTAGTAGTGTCTGAGCGCCTACGTCGGGCGCATGGGAGGATTAGAGGGGGGGCCGCTAGGCCCCCCCTCGGGGGGTGTAGGGGGGCAGAGCCACCCGCGCGGGGGTTTGGGGGCAGCGCCCCTGAAATATTTTTTTTTGGGCCGACATATTTCCGCCGAGTCAACATATTTCTAGGACCACATGATATTAGGTGGTTTTTTCGGCACATGGTTTTTTGTCAGTGGTTTTCTATTTCCGGTTAAGGAATTAGGGTTTTGGACTAATCCAGGTCATTGAGTTAGGGTTTTGGATGTCGTTGGCTCCTATATGTATATTTTATTGTAAACAATGTAACACAATGTATGAATATAATATATGCTGGTTTTCTCGGTTTGGGTTTCCAGGTGAAAAATCTCTATGTAATGTTTGTATTTTCCATTGTATATTTTCTGTTCTTTTCTGAATATTAGTTTGCAGTAGATATTGTACAAGTTTAGAATTTATAGGAAACAATAAGGGATTTAGGGAGAAGGCTAACGAGCTTAAGTCGACTGATGTTTCCCCTCGCGCAGGAGCGACGACAGTAACAAGAGAGGAAGTGGTAAAGCCAGGAGTGGGAAAATCTTCTGTGGTCCTGGGTCTATGCCCAGGGACAACTTCAAGAGAAATGGGAGTGACAAGGATTTCTCCCTCTAATCCCAGACCAAGGGGGAAAACCTCAACAGGGACACTCCCGAAATTTAGGAAACGGGAAACTTCAGAAAGCAGTCTGCTAGGAAACTGAGGAGGAGAAAATGGAGTTCTTACAAAAGGAGATGGCGGATTACCTGGTTTAGCAACGATAGCTCCTCCTTCACAGGCCTTTCCTTTTCCAAGGAACACCTCCCGATCAGTTTCAGGTGTAGCTAGAGGCAGTTGTGGATGGGACCGCATGTGTCTGCCTCTGAAAGCCACAATTGACACGGAAGTTTCTCCCGCAGTGGAGTCGCCGCAATGGAGTCGCCAGGTGCACAGTAGCAATATTCAAGGGCTCTGATGCTTGATGCACCTTCAGAATCAGAAGCTCGATGTCGTTCAATCCCAGGGAATATTTTCAACTTCATCCCCGGCAACGGCGCCAGAAATGTTAGCGTCGGAAGTCACTCCTAGATTGCTTGCAGGAGCAGAGCCCGACACCCATCAGTTTCATGTCACGGTGGTTTTTAATGGGTAATCAAATGGATAGAGACTCAAGGAGATGTCAATCTAACTCAGAGATTGGGTCCGACATGTAAGAAACAAAGGAGATCTTGATCTAACTTTAGTCAGTGGTTTGATTAAAAGGTGAACAGGTGGAAGACTTGATAAGAAGAGTGAACAAACTACTTCGGGCAACAGGCTTTCAGTAGTTTGTAGAAGAAAAACTCTGAATGAGAGATCCTCTGGTTCAAGGCTTCGAGATACTGAAAGAGGGACTTGATTGGATTCTCCAATTCCAACTCGTTCAACGTTAGGTAAATCACAAGGACTGATTAGAGACAATGCGACTGTCACAGTGATCAAATTCTACATCATCCTATAACAGTTACAACTCGACTGGATTCTCTAATTCCGAGCTACTCTAACACAATTTGAACAAGGAAGTGAAAGAAACTGACATTCATAAGGCAAGAAGTCTCAAGAGTTCATACATAACCAGAAATAACAGTGCTTCATTAAAGCTTTACAACTGGGAGCCTTGCTCAACCATCGATCCTTTACAAAATACAAAGACTGAGTCTATATACTCAGCAAAATTCGCCTATCAGAGGCATGTTCAGTCATCCAAGGAGTGGCGTCCCTTCATCCGAATTTGGACGGATAACTTTCATCAGACGCCGCCTTAACTGCGCATGGCTCCGACAGGGGAGATAGTTGCAACATTAAAGGCTAACATGGCGTGCGCAGATTTTCTCTGGTCAGATGAGGACCAGCCAAGGCTTCTTTAGAAACATGGGTACGCAGGAACCTCTCGAGAAGACCGCTTTCCAGATTATCCATACTGTGCAATTAATTCCTGAGGAGAGGTTTCAACCACCCCCTCATGTCTTCATTTACTTCAGGTGAAAACCGGGATCGAGGTCGGATCAGATGGCACATGGAGATCACGATGATCCTTTCATCAACTAGACTTGATGCCTTTGACCCCTTTTTTTTCATGTCTTCTTCCTTTCCCAAGTGACCACAGGCTATGACCCTGATTCTATTCCCAAAGCACTCTCGGCATTCGTGAATAGAAAGATTTAATCCTTGCTTATTCACAGTTGCGATGAGCGAAATGCCGAGATGGCTCAATCAGGCGTTGTGCGTCTCTCCCAGATCCGACGGTCCTGAACTTACTTGGTGATGTCATGGGCTCGGGTCCTAGACACTTTCGAAACTTCGGGGTTCGGGGTTTCAAGATGTGAGAAGACGAGGGACTTTCACCCTTCGAACTCCCAAGTACCGATATGCCAACTAGATCTCTCACTATGTGTCACTGGATCGAACGACCTGGATTCAGACATGAAAAATAGGCGCTTTCTCTGACGCTATATATCATTTAACTTGGTAGCCCCGATATCTCGATGACCGTTGATCTTCCCTTGTGGATGAATTTGGACCATCGACAACATAACTTCTCTTTCGACATGCTTGGAAGCCTTAAAATGAGCTTTTTTTAAATGCTTCTCTCGGGCGCTTCTAGTGCATCTTACAGACCCAAACACTCTTGGGCCTAGGACAAGAAATGTCGCTAACAGTGTGTATAGAGGATTCTCCCAGTAAGAGGGAGAAGACTATGACGAGACATTTAGTCCAGTAATTGAAGAAATAGTTCCAGTATTTATGAAAACAACCAGAACAACCATGACTCATATATAGTATGAGATGCATGGGGAGAAATCCATATATTGAGTGGCATTTGGTGCTTTACATTAGTTGGGTCATGGAGACATGACTATGATAAAAGATAGAGTTATCTCCATGAAAGAAGAAGATCTACTTTCACTATCAATTATTGAGCCACTCTCAGTTTCACATGAAGTTGTTTCTGTGATAGAATAAGAGTAGTTACTCACAGATTTCAGCAGCCACTATAAGGATGAAGAAGTCATTCTCATTCACAGAGAAAATCCAGGTGCAAAGTTCCAGTTCTAGAAGGAATAGTTGTGGAAAGAGGAGAGGACATACTCTCAGGTAGTGAGAGAGATATTTCTTTGCAGAGAGCACATAGAGCTAGCACATGATTGCACAGATTGAGTTGCAACTAAGAAAGTGTACTAGATTGGTACAATGTAATGAGAAAATTTGATTTGAATATTGAAGATAGAAAGACTCATGTATGTCGATTAAAGGAAGCTTTGTATGTGTTGAAGCAAGCTCCTAGAGCTTAATATGGAAGGATTGACAGTTTCCTGATGAGCTTGGGATTTACCAAGAGTAAAGTTGATTCTAACCTTCACCTCAAGGTTATGAATGATGAGCCAGTGATGTTGCTACTGTATCTATATGATGTATTCTTGAAAAGGTGAAGAAAAACTCATCACAGAATGCAGAAGAAGCTCACTACAGATTCTAATGAAAGACCTAATGCATTATCTCTTAGATCTTGAAGTTTGGCAGAGCCCAGAGAAGATATTCCTTAACCAAGAGAAGTGTGCAGTTAAAATAATGAAGAGGTTTGACATGTTGAAATGTAAATCCATATACACACCCATGGAAACAAAGTCGAATCTCCTGGTAGATACCTCATTAGAATTGGTTGATGCTTACTCTATTATTGGTTCATTGATGTATCTGATGAATACCAGGACAAATATATGTTTTGCCTTGAGTCAGTATCTAGTAGAACCCAGGCGTGTTCACCTTGATGATGTAAATCATGTGATGAGATACCATAAGGGTACGTTGGATTTTTGGTCTCAGTTATAATGGAGATCATGACTTCAAATTGTATGGATATACTGATTCAGATTGAGCTGGAAGTGTTTCTGATAGAAACAACACTTCAGGATGTTGTTTTAGTCTGGGTTCAGCCATGAATTCATGGCAAAGTAGGGAGAAATTCAACATTTCTCTGAGCATGACAGAAGCAGAATACTTTGTTGCATGCTCTTCCAGTTATGAAGTCGTATGGCTTCAAATGTTGTTGATAGATCTATTTGATCTGGAGATGGAAGCCACCGTGATCCTATGTGATAACCAGAGTTGTATAGAGATGATGTGTTCCATTATGAGTCGAAGCACATAGAGATCCGGTATCACTTCATTCATGATATGTTGCAGAGAGGATCCATAAAGCTCCATTATGTTGGCATGGATGAACATGTTGTCGATGTGTTGACCAAGCCTCTATCTCATGTAAAGTTTTGGCACTTTAGAGATAATCTTGGTGTAGTCCGAAAGGACCTCCCTCGAAAGGGGGAGTGTTTTTGTGATTCCATCATCGTGCTGTGATGCCATCCTAGTGCTGAAGATTTCCAGGTTCATACTGATGTTTTTGTGATGCCAGCCTAGTGTTGAATATTTCAAGCTTCTTGTCGATGTTGTTGTGATGCCAGCCTCGTGTTGTGATGCTAGCCTAGTGCTGAATATTTCTAACTGCGTGCCGATGTTGTTGTGATGCTAGCCTCATGTTGTGATGCTAGCCTAGAATTGAATATTTTCAGCTTCATGATGATGTTGTTGTGATTCCAGCCTCGTGTTGTGATTCCAGCCCAGTGATGAAGATTTCCAACTTCGTGTTGATGTTGTTGAGATGCCAGCTTCATGATGAATATTTCCATCTTTGTGCCGATGTTGTTGAGATGTCAATTTTGCGCTGAATATTTCTAGCTTCGTGCTGATGTTGTTGAGATGCCAGCTTCATGTTGAAGATTTCTAGCTTCGTGCTGATTCTGTTGAGATGTCAGCTTCATGCTGAAGATTTCCATCCGAGGGTTGATGTTGATGATGCTCCAGCCTTCGTATTGTGATGTTTTTTTTTTTTTATGATGCTCCAACCTTTGTGTTGTGATATTATTGTTGTTGATGTTGTATCATCCTTGTGCTAGTTATTGATGATGATGATGTATTAGTGCTATAGTAATCCATGTTGATGCAGATGATGATGATGCCACTTCATCTTCTTGCTGAAGATGATGATGATGAAGTTATTTCATCTTTAATGTTGAATATGATGATGTTACTTTAGCCTCATGCTAAATATGTTGATGATATTACTTTAGCCTCGTGCTAAAGAAGATGATGATGTTACTTCAGCCTCATGCCGATGAGGATGATGATGTTATTCTAGCTCCATGTTGTGAACGACGATGATGAGAAAAACTTCCGATGATTTATAGATATTCCAACCAGTGTTCCATATGTTGTTGATGTTGTTTCCCTCTCTCTCTCTTAATGATGTTGTAGAATACCCTTCTTGTGAAGGGGGAGTGTTGAAATATTGTAACTGCAAAGAGTATTCTACTTATTATTATTTTTATTTGAGTCATTTATTTATAGATCAAATCCCCTTTTGTGGATTGATCATGTCGGGCATGGTAATTGACCAAATCCCCTTTTGCGGATTGGTCAAACCCTAATTGTATTATGCAAATTGAGAATTCGGCACCCAGGCTAATTAAAGTGGTTTTAACCACTAAGAAGACAAGTCGGCCCTACCCAGTGAAGAGACACCTTTTCAACACCTGCCAGTTTGTATAAATAAAGGAAGCCAATTCCTTTTTTTTACACTCACTCAGCTCACTCATCTAGTGTGCAAGTTTGAAGGAAGCTGCAGTTTCTAGTTGCTGAAAGAAGGAAGAGAGAGAGACACATTGCTCAGTGTTGGGTATTCTCTATTTTTTGGTTTATTTTCTTGGCATTGTATTGACTATCTATATTAAGGAAGTTTTTGTTGGGTTTTCTTCCCCATGAGGGTTTCCCAGGATAAATGTTGTGTATCTTGTGATTGTGTTTCTCTCAATGATCCTACCTATGCTATTGCTATCTAGTAAATTGAAAAGAAACCTAATAATATCTCAAAACTTAACAAGTATATATGGAGAAACCTCATGGCTTTGAGGTACATGGGAGAGATTCTCATGTGTGTACAATTAAGAAAGCCTGGTACGAACTCAAACAAGGACCTAGGACATGGTATTCCAAGATTGACAGATACTTACAGAGTATGGGATTTACCAAGAGTGAGGTGGATCCTAACTTGTACTTCATAATTGTTGGATATGATCCTCTCATCTTGGTTTTGTACGTAGATGGTTTGTCTCTCACAGGTGCAGATCAGCATATTGCAAAGTGAAAAGAAGATTTAGCTAGTGAGTTCAAGATGGACATTGGTTTGATGCATTATTTCTTGGGGTTAGAGGTATGGAAGGTATTAGCGCCACCATTTTTATTTCAATTAGAGTCAATTCTCAGTCGAGTTATGGCCCATGTGTCAAAACATGTGAAGTCAGGTATGTAGCAATGAAAGGGTCGAAGTCAGCAAGTGGTCGGTTGGCCCTTGGAAACGGGAAGGGATGTCAAAGTCGAAACATACATGAATGGTATGGGTATGTTGTTCCTAGAAAGTCGGGTCCCGTCAAAGTTAGTCTCTACATGCCCCAAGTCGAGTCAAGTAATTAATGGAGGTCATGTCGATAGGTGTTGTAACTATTATCAGTTCATCATGAATGTTGAAGGAATGAAACATCATGGTGTTCTCACCACGTATGCCCTACAACCCTTATCACATGTACCTTACATGCAAGGATGTGTTATGGAAAATCTACGGTTTGATTCGAAACATCTAGTCACCATGAATTCAGTGTTATTTGGCATGATTCTTCCTTTTGCTTGATCTATTATAAATCCTAGAGGTTCTACACCCATTTTGTTCGTGAATTCAGATTCAGGCTCTGTCTATAAGTTTTCTCGTAGGCCAGGTCGATCAAATTCTCCATCTTGAGCATCTGCCCGATATAATGCATGCAAGACAGATACCGGTCACGCCATGGAGACCTCTCAGAACATAAATAAGGGTACACATAGTGGAAATATTACCATACCCGAGCCCCAAAGTGATTGGGATTCATTCTCACTTAGAACAGGCATCCCCAAGGATAAAAAATAGATTTTTCTTTTACCCATGGGAATGACGACATCACACCACGCAGAACTTGGAGTGGAAGGAACTACGTAGGAAGGAAGGACAGTGGAAGCCCTATCTCCCCAACAACAGATACCTTGGAGAAGGGGAATACCAAGGAATAACAAGGAAGTTGGGGAAACTCAAATCTCAGATGAGCCATGCGCATGACCGATCGTTGAACAATTACTTATGTGCGTCGTCCACCTGGAGGCTTTGGATGGTACCAGCCGAGAAAGTGGGAGTAGAACGAGGAGGATGGATGCCGTGGACACAAATGATCAAGAGACATCTCAACAGTTGAAGCAAGTGAATCTAGCCGTCGTTGAATTGTACCAATAAAATCGGGAGCTGAGACAACAACTGGCGACAAATACCACGGAAGCATCAACAACACAAGGTCGTGAAGGAAACGTGACGTGGCTCAAAAGAAAAATTACAAAGGTGCAGGATATGATTGTATATCTATGTGAAGCACATCAACTGTCGGAAGAAATGTATGCCAAACAATCCAAAGAATGTGAAGTGACTGAAGAGATAGCCCGCGCAGCTCTCGCCGGTGAGTAGAAGAAACAATATTAGCCAATTTCATTCCTGTATTCGTGAACAGAAGGCACATCTTGAAAATTTTGAAGGAGACATCACCCAAGACATTTTTCCATCTCAATAATGGTCGTGACCATCTACATCCACTTGTCGTGCACACTTCCCCCAAAGAATGAGCACGCGGTAGAAAATCAAAGCCGCTACAACAAACAACGGGACTCTCAAAATCACTTGTCCACCAGGATATTTGGTCGAAGAAAAAGAATTGACACATCATTCCCCATGATGATACCTGATCGATAGTTGAATCCCTATGGCAGATTACAAAAAATCATGATGTAGCCAGATGTATTTTTTATCTATTTTTGGAAAACGTCATGCGAAGAGTTTTGTAACGTAGAACAATCAGTTTCCTAGTTTGTAGAGATAGAAGTTAGAAGAGTAGGGTATCCCAAGAGACGCCCTCGTTTATATATTTGATTTTTTCGATGTAAGTTGGGTTGGTTGGCCAAATTAGTATAGACAACAACTATTGTATGTAATTTGAGTCCAATCGAAACTTAATGCAAAAGTCATGTAGCTTTGATGAAAAGATTCTAATTGTAGAAGTTGGATGTATTGTTTCTCTTTCTTGCATACATACTTCTTGTTTTCTTTATTCATATCCTTTTCTATCTAAATCGAAATGAATTTTCAAACCTGTGGATTCGTTGCGCAGCACCCCTTGTTCACGCCATTGAGACAAAACGTTTTTCTTCTAAACGTTAACTCTAAATTCATCCGCAACGGTGCTCCGAGTTACTTTATGTGTTTTCTCCTCACCACATATTACGATTTTTCACTGAATAATGTTGCTCTCTTATCCTTATCCTCTCAATTTCAATCACTGAGTCATTTGTTTCTGGCATTTTTCTTGAATCGACTCCATAGCCCAAAGTCTTACTTTCTTGCACCAATATTACCAGAACCCATTATTTCAAAGGTGTTAAATCTAGCCACAGCTTTAAAGCCATATCCCGCACAGAGACACAGTCTCTCAAGAGAGCCCTCTCCAGGTCTGAAAGGCTAGTTTTGGGCCTCAAAGTTGGTTGAAATAGTTACCTTTGTTGTATGTTTATCAGTCGAACAGATTTACAGAGTGCTAACATTCTGGCATCATTTTCGAGGAACAAAATTGAATAGATTTTCCCTGGGAGAACGACTAATGTTGTAGTTTGACCCCTGAGGGTAACAGAGGGACAAACATCTGTATCGGCTGAAACCTTTACCTTGGCGACTCCAGTCAAAAAGACCAGTAGCTCCAAGTAGCGTAGTTCAGGAACCTTGGCTACGAAGACGATCTATACTAGAGAAAATCCTGACCCAAACCCTACAGAACCTATGTACAATGCTGATAAAATTTTGTGTAGCACCAGAAAGAAAGCGTCGAACCCGTTCTATTACCTAGAAATAATCCTATCCTTACTCAAAGACAATGTGCAAAGCATTGACGACCTGGATTTTGATGCATTCTTTCAGCAAACCCTGTTCAGGTCTAAGTCGGAAACTAGCTTGAACGAGACAATTTTCGACCAGAAAAGATTCCAAACCCTGGTGTCTAATAATATCCCTCAAATCCCAAGCCCTCCTAGAGCCATGGCCACCAGATTCTCCCCCCTCATTCTTCCTACCCAATTGCATGATTTTCCCCAAAATTACAGTTAGAGGATTAAGCTTTATGATGCTGAAGGGAGTGTTTTAGCCTAGAATCATCTGGATTGGTTCAACGATTTCGTCGACCTAGAAAAGGTAGACTATGCAGACATGAAAATGAGGTTGTTTGTGTAGAATTTTTCGGGGGAGGTGAGGAAGTGGTTCAAATCCCTCCCTACTGTGAGCATTCGAGACTTCTCCGCATTCTAAACAGCTTTCATCAATATATGGGAAGAAAGAAGAATCCCTTGCAACTATTAACGCAATACAATAATATGAAGAAGGTGCCAGAAGAGATGATGCAAGAATTCTTAGCCCGTTTCATGAAGGTTTATAACCCGATTCCCACAGAAGTTCAACCACCTCTTGGAGTTGCGCAGTTGCGATACCCCAACTCCTTCGACAACAATTTTTCATTTCTATTGAGAGAAAGAAGATCAGAAAATCTAGATGCGATAATGAGAAATGCGATCAAAGTCGAGGTCAATATGATGGCATCCAGGAAGATCAAGAAGAAATTCAATAGAGGCGATAAGAATCCCCAAGGAGACGTGCAACCATCGACATCGAGATCCACAAATGACAAATTCAACTTGATGATGAGAACCATGGAGAATCTAATGGAGAAGATGTCTGTGGGAAACAAATTCACTGCTCGAGAGCAGTAGGACCCCTAGCCCAGGAATCAGAACCTCAGGATGGGTCAGGTTCCTTAGATCAGACAGAGGGAATAGAGGGAGCAGAGAGATCAAGATGACCAACAGACAAGGCCTTTGTTCCAAAACAACTACGTGGATGAAGAATTCAATTAGATGTTTGAAGACCAAATGCATTTTTGCGATGACAAGAACCCGCAACGTGTTTTTTACAAAGAGCGAACATGATCAGTACATGAGAAGAAATGACAATTTTTTGTTGGAGACAGACGATGCATGGATTGGGGAAACTGATGACGTGCTATCCTGGGAAATGGAAGAGTTCATAAAAGTTTATCAGAACGCTATCAAATAGTTTCAGAAGAAATATAACCTCAAGAGAAAGGAAGCATCTACTGAGCCTCAATAGACTAATCTCGTAAGGAAACCTTTAGTGGAAACCCCTTCCACAAGTCAACTATTAAGCCCTAATATTCGCTCATTACCCCTTAATTGGGGCATATTACATTAGTAATGTTATTTTATTTATGTCCGCTTTATTCCATTAGTTGTAATTATACCTCCTAGTCTCCTATATATACCAAGGAGACATTTTCATTTGGAATCATCTTGGAATTGTACATTTATGTGGGAATAAGGAGGTTGCCCCCTCGAAGAGACTTATTATCTGAATTTCTCTCTTTTTCAAGGTGTTGAGTACTTATTCTGAGGTTTTTCTATGCTATATTGATATTTGTATCTTAACATATGGTATCAGAGCTCAAGGTCTTGGGGTTTCACTGCTACATCTGAGACACCTTAGCATTTTCTCTATAATATTTTTCTACAACGTTTCAGAAGGAACAGCTTGGAGGATATTTAGTAGACAGATCAAGACCCTGAACTCTGGAGGATATTCACAGAAATTATTAAGGTATCTATGGTAAAAACTTCAGCTTCTGGGTCTTCTTACATTTGTAGATACACCGTGTGGAAGATAGGGTATCTGACTAGTCTCAAGAAGGTGTTCCAGGGCATGCTATACAAGTGACATCTCCTAGAAAGGCCAAAAATCAGCAAGTTGTGGGGAGGTTACTATAAATTCCACTTCGCACATCCAATTTTGATCAGACCTGTGGCATTGCAGAGAAGCAATATCAGAGAACTACAAAAAACAAAGTTGCATACCCAGAAGGGCCGAAACTTTGGAGATACAGTAGAAGAAATATTGTCTAGCATAACCACCTCAAAATCAAGGTTCAAAAATGATACTTGGCCAACATTCCACCCAAAAAGGGAACTTCTACAACAAATAACCCTCTAGATAATCCTACATGGACTCTTGATGAAGGTGAAGAAATGCGTAGGGACATAAATGATTTACAATACAAGAAAGTAACAAAATATGAACTACAAGAGATGATGGAGGGTTTAAAAGGGGAGATCATGCAAGTATTGAAAAAATTCATAATAGAGAGGACACTTGAAAGTGAAAATGTATCCCATGAAATTCATGATGAGGACACAAGGAAGGTGAATCAATAATGGAGAAATTCCAACTTTGGGTTGAAGACCAACCACGTTCCTAAGATCTATATGAGGAATTTTGATGGCAAGGACCCAATCACATGGATACTTCATATGGAGCAATTCTTTGATCTACATAATGTGCCACATACACAAAAGGTATGCATTGCTTCTTTATATTTAGAACCCAATCAATTTGTATGGTATCAATGTCTTTGTTCTCGCAAATCACTCGTCACTTGGACAATTTTCACGGAAAAAATGATAGCACACTATGAGGATACAAGGAGCAATACCTTCTTTAGCCAATTGATAAATCTAAAGCAAAAGGGTCCAATTACAGAGCACATTGAGAACTTCCAAAGATTGAATATAAAGGTAATAGATATTCCAAATGAGCACTTGATTGATGTATTCATATGAACTTTAAAGGATAACATTGAACATGAGGTTTGCCTTTGGGAACCCAAATCATTGGATAATGCATTTAAGGTGGCAACAAATGTTGAAAGTAAAAATATGGCTATGGCTACTGGAAGGACCAATCCCAACATCTATAGAGAGAATAATTCTCCTTCTTCTAAAACACATCAACCTACAAGGTTGACACCTCAACAATTGGAGGAAAGAAAAGAAAAAAGTTTATTCTTTAATTGTGACATCAAGTACAGTAAGGGACATAAGTGCGGTGAGAAGAAATTATTCTATATAGATTGTGAAGAGGAAGAAGAACAAGAACAAGAACCATCTCAAGA
>JZKD02S1673826.1:706359-723068 GCA_000966675.3 Picea glauca
CACGTCGTTGCTTATGTGCCCAGCAACTCAATAAAGGATATCCTGACTCAACCCAACCCCGAAGGAAGGAGAGGCAAGTGGATAGCATCCATGCTATAATATGACCTGGAGATAAAGCCTACGAAACTAATTAAGGGTTAGGGCCTTACGAAGCTAATGGAATAGTCGGACTGCGATGCAGTGGGAATAAATTTCATCATCGATCTGTCAGAGAGTCCTCAAGAAGAAATGACTGCGTAGGTGTCCCAAGAGTTCGTTGATTCTCCATGGTATGTAGATATGATCTATGTGTTGAAGAATCTCTAGGCCCCTTCGGGCGTAAGTAAGACTAAGGCCAGATTTCTCAAGATTAAAGCGGTTAAGTTCTGCATCCTGGACAACTCACTCTACTGGAAAGATCTTGGGGGAATGATGCTGAGTTGTTTAATGGAGAATGATTCAGAGTGAGCCACAAAAGATTTTCATAAGGCGACTGCGGGGGACAACATTACTGGAAAACCACCGCGCAAAAAATCCTAAGGGTGGGTTACTATAGACCTACAATATTTGCAGACATGTACAAAGAAGTCTCCAGCTGCCACGAATGTAAGATTTTCGACGAGAGAAGAAAGTTGCAGCCCCTGCCACTAAAGTTGATCTCAATCGAGGCATTGTTCATGCAGTGGGCTTTGGATTTCATAGGGGAAATCCACCATCCTCGACGCAGCACAAATGGATACTTACGGCCATTGACTACTTAACGAAATGGATAGAAGCGATCCCTACGAAGCAAGCTAATGACACGGTCATCATCCAATTCCTGGAGACAAACATCTTGTCGAGGTTTGAATGCCCCATCAAGATCATAATAGACAATGTGGTTGCATTCAAGTCTAAGAGGATGGAAAATTTTTGTCATGATTACAATATAACCCTGGGGCATTCTACGACGTACTACCCACAAGGAAACGGGTTAGCAAAATGCTCGAACAAAAGCCTAACCAGGATCATTAAACTGTTGCAAGACAATAAGAAAGTTTGGCATAAAATGCTTATCTATGCATTGTGGGCAGATCAAGTTACCACGAAGAAGTCCATCTCAACATCACCTTTCCAAATCGTATATGGTGCATACACAATTTTCCCTACTACACTGGTGTTGCCCGTCAAAAAAATGTTGCAAGAGAAGGAGGCCGAGCCAAATGACACGCAGAGGAGAATAAAGAAGTTGGTTCACACACAACAGATGAGGGAGCAAGTGTACAATTGATCACAACTCCATCAGGAAAATATGAAGAAATTCTTTGACAAGCGTTCCAAGCCAGAGGATTTCCAGTTGGGTGATCTAGTGTTGAGATGGGATGCGAGAAATGAGGACAAAGGAAAGCACGGAAAGTTTGATAACCTGTGGATGGGTCCATTTAGAATCGGTGCACATCACAGAAATAATGATTATTTTCTAGAAGAACTAAATGGGGAGTGCGTTGGTTGGGGGGTTGTAAACGACAGGTTCCTCAAACATTATCTGATGAAATAAATTATGTTTAAGTCATTTGTCATTGTAAATAGTCATTTTATTTTTGTGTCAAGTCAGTAGGTCAGTAGAAAATTGAAGCCCGAAGTGAGGGCCTTGAGTTTTATGTTGAGTCTTTTAGAAACTGCGTCGATAGGTTTAGGTTGCGTCCTGTTTTTCATATTGCAGTGTCGAAGAGTCGAAATAAGGCCCAATGGTCAGGCACCTGGTCTATTGTTATTTGCTACCTCGCAGGGAGGATAGCATCCCCGTTGGAACCAGTTGTTAGCGCCGCCATTTTTCTTTCAATTAGAGTTGGTTTTCAGTCGATTTATGGCCCATGTGTCAAAACATGTGAAGTCAGGTACATAGCAATGAAAGGGTCGAAGTCAACAAGTAGTCGTTTGGCCCTTGGAAATGGGAAGGGATGTCAGAGTCAAAACATACGTGAATGGTATGGGTATGTTGTTCCCAGAAAGTCAGGTCCTGTCAAAGTTAGTCTCTACGTGCCCCAGGTCGAATCAAGTAGTTAATGGAGGTAGCGTTGGCAGGTGATGTAACTATTATCAGTTCATCATGAAGCCTGAAGGAATGAAAAATCACAGCGTTCACATCACGTATTCCCTACAACCCTTATTGCCTGTACCTTACACACATGGATGTGTTATGAAAAATATGCGGTTAGATTTGAAACATCTAGTCGTCATGAATTCAATGTTCTTTGATACAATTCTTCCTTTTACCCGATCTGTTATAAATCCCAGAGGTTCTACACCCATTTTGTTTGCAAAGTCAGATTCAGTCTCTGTCTGTAAGTTTTCTCATAGACCAAGTCGATCGAATTCTCCATCTTGGGCATATGCCCAATACACTACATGCAAGACAAATACCGATCGTGCCATGGTGACCTCTCAAAACATAAAGAAGGGTAAACGTAGTGGTAGGATCACCAGACTCGAGCCCCAAAGTGATTGAGATTAATTCTCACTCACAACAGGCATCCCCAAGGATAAAAAGGGAATTTTTCCTTTAACCACAGGAACGACGACATCACACCGCACAGAACTTGGAGTCAAAGGAACTTCACAAGAAGGAAGGACAGTGGAAGCCCTGTCTCCCCAACAACAAATACCTCGAAGAAGGGGCAGACCAAGGAAGAAAAAGGAAGCTAGGGAAACTTGAATCTCATATGAGTCGCGCACATGACTAATCACTGAACAATTACTTATGCACGTTGTCCGCCTGGAGCCTTTGGATGGTACCAGTCGAAAATGTGGGAGTGGAATGAGGAGGATGGATGTTGCGGGCACAAATGATCAAGAGACATCTCAGCAGCTGAAGCAAGCAAAGCTATCCATCGTTGAATTGTACCAAGAAAACTGGGAGCTGAGACAACAGCTGACGAAAAATACCATAGAAGCATCAGTAGCACAAGGTCGCGAAGGGAATGTGGAGTGGCTTAAAAGACAACTCAGAGAGGTGCAGGATACGATTGTACAGTTGTGCAAAGCACAATGACTGTCAGAAGAAAGGTATGCCAAACAATCCAGAGAATGTGAAGCGGCCAAAGAGATAGCCCGCATAGCTCTCGCCAGTGAGAAGAGAAAAACAATATTAGTAGAGTTCGTTCTTGTATTCACGAACAGAAGGCAAATATTGACAATTTTGAAGGAGACATCACCCAATACATTTTTTCATTTCAATAACGGTTGTGACCCTCTACAGCCACTTGTCGCACACACTTCCCCCCAGCGAATGAGCATGCGATAGAAAATCAAAGTCATTACAACAGACAACGGGACTCTGAAAAACACTTATCCACCCAAATATATGGTCGAAAGAAAAGCATTGACACATCATTCCCCATGACGATACCTGATCGATAATCGAATCCTCGTGGCGGATTACAAACAATCATGATGTAGCTAGATGTATTTGTTGTCTATTTTTGGAAAACGTCATGCGAAGAGTTTTGTAACACAAAACAATCAGTTTCCTAGTTTGTAGAGATAGCAATTAGAAGAGTAGGGTAGCCCAAGCGGTGCCCTCATTTATATATTTGATATTTTCGATGGAAGTCAGGTTAGTTGGAAAAAATAATATAGATAGCAACTATTGTATGTAATTTGAGTCCGATCGAAACTTAATGCAAAAGTCTTGTAGCTTTGATGAAAATATTCTAATTGTAGCAGTTGGATGTATTGTTTCTCTTTATTGCGTATGCACTTCATGTTTTCTTTATTCATATCATTTTCTGTCTAAATCGGAACGAATTTTTGAACCTATGGATTCGTTGTGCAATGCCCCTTGTTCGTACCATTTAGACAAAACGTTTTTATTCTAAAATTTAACTCTGAATTCATTCGCAGCGGTACTCTGAGTTACTTCCTGTGTTTTCTCCTCGCCACATATTATGATTTTTCACTGAAGACTGTTGCAGCTTAGCCTTATCCTCTCAAGTTCAGTCACCGAGTCATTTGTTTCTGTCATTTTTCTTGAATAGACTCCATAGCCCAAAATCTTACTTTCTTGTGCCAATATAATCAGAACCCATTATTTCAAAGGTGTTAAATCTAGCCACAGCTTTAAATCCATATCCCAGGTGGAGACAAAGTCTCCCGAGAGAGTCCTCTCCAGGTCCGAAAGGCTAGTTTCGAGCCTCAAAGTTGGTTGAAACAGTTACCTTTGTCATTTGTTTATCAGCCGAAGCAATTTATAGAGTGCTAACAAAAGTTATCGAAAAATATTTTCCTTGGGCAAGGGAAGTATGCAGTAGAGATCTTGAGGAGATTCATGATGAATAATTGTAAATTGATGGCCACACCTATGATTACAACTCTGAAGAAGGTGATCACTTCATAGTCAGAGTTGGTGGATCCTAGGATATATATGAAGTTGATAGGGTCCTTGATGTATTTGGTCAACACCCGACTAGATATTTTTTTTGTTGTGAACATCTTGAGTCATTTCATGGTGGAGTTGGGGAAACTGCATTGGATCACAATGAAACATGTGCTCAAGTACTTGAGAAGTACACTGGAGTATGGATTGGGGTATCTTGGAGGTGATGGACTGGAGTTGCAGGTATATACAGACTCAGATTGGGCAGGCAATGCAGTAGACAGAAAGAGCACCTCGATGTGTTGCTTCAACTTGGGATCAACATTGATTAGTTTGTCCAGCAGGAAGTAGACTTCTGTAGCACTCAGTTCAGCGGAGGTAAAGTATATGGCAACGAGTATGACTGGCAGTGAAGTTATTTGGATTCGCAAATTGCTTACAAGTTTATTTGATCAGGAGTGAGCCTACAATGATATATTGCGATAATAAGAGTTGTATCAAACTCTTGGAGAATCCAATATTCCATGATAGGTCCAAGCATATTGAGATCATATACCAATTTATCTGGGTTAGGATCCTGAAGGGAGCAATGAAGTTACATTGTATTTCCACATAGGAGTAGGTTGCAGATATTCTAACCAAGCCCTTGGAAAAAGGGAATTTTGTGTTCTTCGGAGAGAGACTTAGAGTGGTGCAGAATACCTTCCTCACTAAGGTAGTATTGATGCATGTAGCGTCAGACATGTATTTTCGCATAAGCTTAGTGTCTAGCATGCATAAGTCATCCAAAGCCCTCTATCTTGGTAACTTTACTTTAGTTAAAGGAATTATTAAAGTAAAATGTTTTTATTAATTAATTATTGAATTAATTGAGCTATTTAAGGAAAATGCTAAAAGTAATTTGCATGTAATCTAAATCTCAACTGAAGTGAGAAGTAATCTCAATTTTCAATCACTTTGGAGATTAGAAATAGATTAACTCATTATTATAAAAGTAAGGTTGGGGTGAAGGAGGAGGACACTTGATACTTGTGTTGAGATAGTCGACACAAAGAGAGTTGGATCACGAAGGACTTTGATTCAAGGAGATCTTGGATAGGTGGAGGACTTCCATCTAGAGATCAGATAATTGAGAAGAGAGAATAGAAGTTGTCAAAACTGGGTTTTAGTCAAGCAAAGCCATAGGAAAGAGTTGTGCCTTACAAAGTTTTTTGTACAAGATTTATGTACATGAATGCAAGCACCAGTGGAGATAGGTGTGTGTATGCATGTGTGCAATAGGGATAATTGTGTACATCTTGAAAAGCGTGCAATTATGGGTTGTAGAACAAACCAAATTTTACCAAGTTTGTTTGAAGTTGTATTTCTCTCAATGGGCCATTATCCTTTTTACGAGAGCCTTGATTTTAGCATAATAAAATCATTCTCAACATCGGTTTTCCCTCCGAGGTTTTTTTTCTAGGGGTATCTACCCAAAAACACTGGTGTTTATGTGTGCATGATTTGGTTTCCAATCTTTTTGCTTCTACTAAATTTATTGAGTTAAATATTTCAGTAGTATATTTTTGTTTTATGAACTGCTAATCTGATTTGCAGTAAGGAAATTGCTATATAACAAAATACCGAAATAAAAGGTTTTCAACACTAATTTCAGAAGAACACCACCTCATTCTCCCTTAAGGTATATTTTCTCATTTCTTCCTTTTTTTTTTGGTCATAGAATGCAGTTGATTTGGATCAAGTCATTGTTTGTAGATGATCGAGGATCAATATAATTATGACTTTTTAAACTTACAAGAAAAAGAAGGACGAACATCATTTGTCAAATGAGAACTTGCAACTTGCAAAGGGTGTACAGAAGTTACCCAGTTTACATGACATGCACATGGTCAACTTAGATAATGTGTAGTGTTCACTTGACTAATGTGCACTCTTAGTCTTGAATGCAAATCTTGCAAAGGGTGTACGGAAGTTACCAAGTGGAAGGTTGTGGCAATTTACATGACATGCACATGGTGAACTTAGATAATGTGTAGTGTTCAATCGACTAATGTGCACTCTTAGTCTTGAATGCACTTCTTGCTATAGGTCTTCATAGTGGACAATAAAAAATTTGATTTTTTTTAACTATTAATTATTTTTCTGAAATTGTGAAAAAAAAAAATTCATACATTTAAGTCAAATCACATGTGATTGAACCAATAAAAAAATTCCATAATTTAAATTTCATAAATATAGGAATTAATTTGTTTTTTAAGTAAATCAAATTAATGCAGTATTTCTGCCAAATTACAAAGTTGGGTGAAACAATACCAGGTCAAAGGACTTTGACCGCTAAAAGAAAACTATACTCCATGGAGGCAGGGACTAATAAGTAGCTATCACTTAGACAATATAGATGTACGACATTACTTCCAATGTAATCTTTTTTATATATACATATTTAATCCAAACCAATAGTCTATAGTTGATATACTTATATTGTGGATTAATAGATTATTGCTAAGAATATTCCGATACTCTATCTTTAAAATATCCTTTCTTCCTTAATAATTGTGCTTAAAAGACCTAAAGTTAGCCAACTTCGTTTACTTTAAGCGTCCAATATAACACAACCTTTGAAGTCGCCCTTGACTGTTCATGGACATTATGAGCTTCTGGTGTAATGCAGGGATGGCAAACGTATCGAAAAACAATTCTGACTTTCTTGGGTTCTCAGGAGGTTTCTTTCATATCCTTGTTTGATCTGTTGTACTTCATGTGACTCTTGACGAGCTGGCCTGCAGTCAAAGCAGACATGAGAGACAGCTCTCCAGCCAAAACTGCTCCTGCCACAATTCTGGCCAAGCGTTGGGAATTGGCTCCAGGGGATTGCGCATTTGCTCCTTTCACTCCCAGCAAATTCAAGCAAGTAGCTTGTGAAGCCAACTGTGTTCCTCCTCCTACAGTTCCCACCTGCAAGCAATAGATACAAATATGCCCACTTTCAGAATAATTTAAAAGGACGTTGAGAGGCAGCAATCATTTTTATTTTCGATCGTTCTTGACTACTCACAAGATGGTTTAGCTATCCAAATCAAAGTAGTCACAGAGATAAACAACCCATGGGTTATAAATACACCAAATCTGATTTAAATGCACAAGGATTACTAAACGCAGTAAGATCTCTTTATAAATTTAACTAGATTTCTTTCCATCATCTTCAATTTCGCCAAAACCCCAACTCGACCTCATGCCAATAGATCTCAATAGGCCTAAATTGCTTTTCTTTACCCACATCACCTAAAGGAAGTCTTAAAAAAGTAAGCAGTGGAGATTTTCTTACCTCGATACAAGGCATTGTGACTGATGCACGAAGATCCTTGCCACCATTGGAAGCCTCCATCATTGTAATGCAATGAGAACTCTCAACGTTTTGGGCAGGATCTTGGCCAGTTGCAATAAATACAGCAGAAACAATATTGGATGCATGTGCATTGAAGCCCCCCATGGCACCAGCTAGCGCAGACCCAGTTAAGTTCTTGAGCATGTTCAGTTCCAACAAAGCTGGAACAGTTGTCTTCAAGACCTTGCTAACAACTGCCTCGGTGATGACAGCCTCACACACCACTGATTTTCCACGCCCTTCAATCCAGTTCACAGCTGTGGSTTTCTTGTCTGCACAGAAATTGCCTGGCCAAAAAAWTKGCATTAAACAAAACAWAAAAAACCSGACACAGAAAAATCCMAAAAGTAACCAATGAATTGGAAACCAATRGTCTAAAARTCYAAAAACAGGGATTAACCAAAATCCAAMTACCAATCAGAACYGCATAGACAAACTCACCAGAAAYACTAATAACATCCATGTCAGGRAACTCATTTTGAAGRAAATCCAAAACATTCTGCACKCCCTTGGACACCATATTCATCCCCATKGCATCCCCAGTGAAGCAAGAAAACCTCATGTACAGGTTCCTCCCTGCTATTGCACACCGTATGCCTTGCAGCCTGGCAAATCTGCTGGTGCTGTTATGCAGATCAGATCAACAAGAAAGAGTGAACACCCACAAAATTGTTATTACTCGCTGTATTTCAGATCAACAAAAAAGAGTCAACACCCAGATAGTGGTTATTAGTTATCCTGTTTGGTGATTGTTTTCACAAAATTATCAAAATTCATTAATCTCGACTACAGACGATAGTATATATATATATATATATATATATATATATATATATATATATATAAGAGAAACACAGGCTATACCTATTGAATATCACGGACAATTTCTCATACTTATCGATATCTTCAATATAAAACTTGAGATCTGTAGCTCTCTTGGTAGTGGGTAATCTGACCACAGGAGCTCTGGTCATCCCATCTCTGAGAAGGATACTGGTAGCACCACTGGACATATGAATGGCCTTGCAACCTCTATTGGTGCTTGCAACCAAGCAGCCCTCCGTGGTAGACATGGGTACCATGTATTCGAGACCATCAAGCAGAAGAGGCCCTGCAATTCCAACAGGAATCTGCACATACCCAACAGGTAGTTCACAACATTGGCCAAGAATGGATCCATAATCAAATCCTTCCAAAGGCAACCCATCCAGAGATCTCCCAGTTATCATCTCCAAGGCCCTTCTTCTCACCCAAGCAGATCTCCTACAGTCCCCAAGAGCCGACTCCAGAGAATAAGAAGCCACAGTCCCATTGCAAACAGCGGCTGCAATATCGTCATCCTCGTTATCCCCCAACGAAATCCCCTTCAGCTGGACTTGAGAAGGCCTGGGTTTAACAGCAACTTCTTCCTTGGGAACAAGGCTCATCAACTCCACTTCGCTCACATCATCAACATCATCATTGCTCCCAGTGATGAAATTATGGACATAATCGATGCAAAAGAATCCGAGCAAATATATGAAGGAAGGAAGCTGAGCCACAATGGCCAGCAGCTCTCCTAAGCTGAGCATATGAAGGGGCGTTGAAGTCCTCCTCTTCCCCCTCCGTCTCTTCACGAGAAAAACAGGACAACGAGCACCTTGTTGGTCAGTCCCACAGGCAGTGGCAAAGCATCCGATGCCAATTTCTTTGAGTTCTTACAATTACCAATTTTCATTTTCTTAGCAGAAGCACAACTATCAATGCAATAATTCATATTCTTGTTCCATTTTCTTAGCAGAAGCACAACTATCAATGCAGTTATTCATATTCTTGTTTCATTTTCTTGGCAGAAACACAACAATTAATGCAATTATTCATATTCTTGTAGATGCAACAATCCATCTCTCTAATTTTTCTCAACAGACTCTGAGAGAAAACTCTCCAAACACTTTGGCTTCGGAATTTGTAGTGATGCGGTGGATGACAAAGGGAGTTGCTTGTATTTATAATCCCATAATTTTATCTTAGGGCTGGAATTTGAAAACTAAACCGCCCGTCAAATTTGACGATTCCTGACGATTTCAAGTACAATGCTCTAATAGACGATTAATTGCTGAGAGGTGCGCTGGGTGGAAGCATTAATGATGGCGTTAACGGTTTGCTGAAAATGTAAATGGGATTGGCTACAAGTGTCAATACAGATCTCCTTATTGTTTCTTGTGTCGCAGAGCTTTGTTACATGCTTTGAGAGCCCGACTCTTGTTCTTTTGCATCTTTTCTTGCAACTTGCTGAAGCGCAAGATTTTAGTTTTATGATCTTGTTTTATCACGCTATATTGTCATAGGTTGATGCACACAACCACCTTGGAAATCCGTTCGATGGCACAAGGATTAACTGAACATGTACGTTCTAATTTTTTATTATTTTTTTGACTTGATAGTTCGAGTCCTCAATTAGATAAATATTTTGCATATAAAAATAAGTTCAAGTGGCTTTCTAAGAAATTGTTGAAGTCCATTTTAATATATATGTATTTATAATTGTTGAGAAACAATGTTGAACTATTTTCAGATGAGCAAACATACCTATGCTACATGGAGGCTTTGCTCATACACCCAATTTTTGTAATTGCTTGGTCAAATATATAGTAAGCTTCCACTGGGGCGTCACCTTCCTCACTAATATCTTATCAAGTTCATTCATAAAGGGGGTTTTAAATTGTAAAACATAATATAGTCAATATATTGTAGGTATTGGGGGGTGGGCTCTCAAGGGATTTATAGATATTGGGGGACATAAAAAGGGGTATCTAGTGAAAATAGGGGTTTCTTAATTGTAAAGATGTATTGGTATGGGGGGTTCAACAAAAGGATTTTGGGAGATATTTACCAATATCTAGTGAAATTAGGGGTATTCTTTAATATCCCACGAACGAAGGTGTTATGTCACAGATTCATAGAGTGAATACCCTATGTGTGTCTCTTTATGGAAGCAAGAGATTACACCAAAGAACTTGCATATTCTAAGGTATCAGTTTGATATTGAAGGGTAACTTGTACATTAAAAGAAGTGTTCTTATGGACAGAATCGCGACATGGATTTGTAAATTATTTATTTGATGTAAAGTGTGCTTGTTTTAAGTTACACTTTGATTGTCCTTGTTATGCTCAAGAAGCAATGTGACTAAAACCCAACTTTGGTGATGCACATTTGAATCAAGGGAATGTATTAAAGGTAAAAATATTTCATCTTTGAGTTGGATATTTGCATGTGAGACATAAGGTGCATGGATTCACATTGTGATTCGATTCTAGGCAATGATCAGGGCTCTAGAGTTGATTATGTGCTATCAACGTGCCATTCAACTAAGACATGACTATGCAATTTCTTATGGTAAGCCTCATTACCATTATTAAGCAATGAATCTAGAGAGGTTAGGTGGGGATTGTTCAATGCCTTTGTGTATTATGGTTTTCTGTTGCATTGCATGTCGCATTCCGAGTGTGTTTAGAAGGCTCATTTTTTTGGGTGGTATTTACATTGATTCTTAGCTTCATAAATCCCTCTCAACAAAGTGTTTCCTAACAATACCCTTTTGGTTTTATCTTGTCCCATATTTTTCTTGCATGAAGGTGTGTGAAATGGGAGACCAATATGGGCATTTACAAAGTGCATGTCTCGGCCTTTAGTTTCCCAAAAGGATTGTTTGCTCCCAAAATCTTTTAATATGGGCATTTACAAAGTGCATGTCTCAGCCTTTAGTTTCCCAAAAGGTTTGTTTGGTCCCAAAATCTTTTAATAGGGAGTCTTAAATGAGTTTTGAGTGCACCATGGTTATTAGTTAAGTGTCTAGCATCATTGTGCTTAGTCCTTCATGTGGCATTGAGTAATCTCTTGTAGGTTGTATTCATTGAATTTTCAATGAGTATTTTAGTGGACAATAGTTAATTGTTATGATTATTTACACAAGCAAGTGTAGTTGTTGGCAACAATTATCAATTACTTTAGTATGAAAATTATGGCACAAGGCATCATGGCTTAGTGGTTAGGTTGACTTTAGTGGCAGGGAGTTGGTGGATACAACATGATTATGTGCAGTGAATTTAGCAAGCGTGTACTATGAACAAGGCCAAATGGATTTGGAGATAATGCATTACAAACATGTTGTAATGTTGGATTCAACATTTGTGGAGGTTACAAAGAAAATTAGATGTTATTTATTTTAATTAAATTGGGCATCCAATGGGCCAACGGCTCTTATTATTTTTAAAACTATGGCTCTTATTGTTTTTAAAACTATGGATGACCTTGAAGATATATAATATGTTTTACCTTTATTAAAATGCCACAAAACTATTAAGAGTTGAAACTCGTATAGAATCTCAATTTTTAGGGCATGCAATGCTATAAAACATTGATCCATATGATATTTTGAATTACATGAAGTCAGTTTTGAATAAATTTTGAATTAAGAAAGTTTTAAGTTTAAATTTTAACAATTCATTTAAAGCATTTCTCAACATATTTTGGGTTTACATGATAGAAAATGAAATAAAAAGAGTTTTATCATTATATATATCGTCAATAGCATTCCAATGGTTTATCATTCAATAATGAATCTATGTTGCAATTTCTACCTTTGCAAAATGCCCACAAGTTCAGAAAACACTTCTTTGATTTGTCATCGAGAATATCTACACTTGTTTTGAAGCAATGAGGAAGATTCTCTATGTGATATTCTAATATAGATTTTGTTCTTTGAAGTTTTTTGTCAGCATTTTACCAAACATGATGGGGTTTACCATGCAAAGAGCTTCCAATAACCTTGAGGGCCAGTGGTAAACCCTTACACTTTGCTTCAACCTACAAATATGGTACAGTTAAATGTTGGGACATTTTTCTACAAAAATCCATAGTACTAATCCTTTTTCTGCACTTCTATCAGATGTGTTATAATTTTAGATATACAAAACAATTTATTTCCATCAAAGTGATATAAAATCAACTTTATTTAAACATGGTATACTCATATGCAAAGCATCAAGAACATGATAGAGAAACAATTCAAAGTATGAGATTAGAAATGGTATGTCTAATTCATACAATTTTAACAAGATCTTCATCTACTATTGTTGGAATCGAAGATTGTCCAAAGGCACAAGAACAAAAAAGTGATAGGGCATCAACTTTCTACAACATGGGTATGTTATACACGAGGGTACTATTTCAAATTGGAATAGTGTAATCATGTCTTATTGTAATAATTCTTTTGTATCCTTCAGCTTTAAACAACAAGTGTTTGATATTTGATTTAAACTAAACATCATCCAAAACCATCAAATTTGGTCGATATACTTTTAAACTAAGCTTCTTCTGTAGTTGGTTGTGTGCATCCTCTATGCTTTGAAAAGAATGCCTTCTACCACCAATTATTTCATCCCACGTAGTCTCCAAAAGGCCCTATACATTTTGATACTATGGAACAATAATGAAAATTATATTGTTGTGAAAGAAATCTAAAAATCTTAGAGACAAAACACATTACAAGCAAAAGTAAAGCAATAAAATGGAAGTTTGGATTGAAAAATCGCCTTTGACTTGGGGATTATTGTAAATGGCTAACACAAGAGTGGTTTTTCCACTTCCTCCCACGCCTTTTACCCCAATAGTATTAACCCCTATGTATATTAGGATTTGCTTGACATCATTGACAATATTATTCAAACCACTATGAAATTTGGCATATTGGTGGATTTTTCAACCATTATAGTATCATTTGAGTCATCAATGGAAGTCTCAAATAGTTGAGTTTTACTCATGTGATGAAGCCTAATAGAATTGGAACTCACATCACTGGTCATTTTCCCCTTAATACTTCTGGTGTTTTGGCACCCTTCAACTTATCCTTCTCGACGATCGACCAATTCTGTCCCTGCGGTGCCATGAAAAATTGGCTTGTTGATGCTTTAAATTTTGTTTGAATTATGCATGTGGAATAACATTCACGTCCCTGCCTTAACATTTCTTTGTCTTCGACGCTTTATAAAATTCATCCTTCGATGATTTATAAAATTCATCCATCAATCCTTTAGAAAATTTGTCCCGCACTTTATAAAATTATTCCATCGGTGCTTTATAAAAACTTTCCTTCGACACTTAATGAAATTTGTTCATCAACACTTTATAATTTTGGTCCCTTAACGTTTCCTTTAATTTTTTCATCAACACTTTATAATTTTTTTTTAGGTCTCTCGACGCTTCATTAAATTTGTTTCACTGGTGCTTGTCCTACCATTTCCATCGACACTTTGATTAATTCCTAGAGTTGTGCCATGTTGTCTAGTGCGTACATAACCAAATACTTTTCTTAATTCCTAGAGTTGTGCCATGTTGTCTAGTGCGTACATAACCAAATACAATACTAAGAAATGACATTGTGGTAAATTTCATTCTGTTGGATATGATTTTGGCAAATACTCTCAAGAAATAATTTCTTTGATTTTTCATCAATAACATCTACACTTGTTTCCTTCCTAGCAATGACGAAGATTATCTCTGTGATATTTTGGTATAGATTTTTCTCTTCAAAGTTTTTTGTTAGGATTTTTCCAAACGTTTTTTGTTAGGATTTTTCCAAACGAGCTAGGGCTTACCATGTAAAGAGCTTCCAATATCCTTGAGGGTAAATAATAAATCCTTGCACTTTGCTTCAACATACAAATATGATATAGTTAAATGTTGGACAATTTTTCTGCAATACTCTATAATATTATACATTTTTCTGGATTTTTATCATATGCATTGCATTATATATAAAGAGAGAGAAATGACATAAAATCAATTTGATTTAAACATGGTATATTCATATGAAAAACATTAAAAATAGGATAGAGAAATAATTTAGAGCATGAGATTATAAATGATATGTTTAATTCATACAATTTTACAAAGATCTTCATCTTTTGTTATTGGAATTGAAGATCGTTCAAAGGTGTAGGAGTAGAAAAGTGATAGGGCATCAACTTTCTCCAACATGGGTATGTTATACACACGGGTACTATTTGAAATTGGAATAGTATAATTTTTCCTTGTTTATTAAAAAACTCTTTACGACACTTGTATGTTATATATGTGATTCTAATTATTTTTCTTAAAACACAATACCTACACCTCAAAAAAAAATCTAATACAATTGACCTAATAGAAATTATCATTAAATTTTGTTTTAAAAAAGCTAATTTACAATTGACCCAATAGAAATTATCATTAAAATTTGTTTTTCTTTGTTGTTGGTTTTGTTTGTTATATAATTTGACCTCATAGATATTGTTCAAAAGTCACTTTTATTGATTAGAGGTGTTGTATAATTTTTTATGGTTCTTGTTGGAAAGGGGTCCATTATTATGTTATGTGCAGAGAGTTAAGATTGCCAACGACCATTTGGTTTATGTTAGCTAGAAGATTGCAATTTAAAATGACAACAACCAACTAGTTGACGGTAGCTAGGAGATTGCAGTTTAAAATGACAAGTAAAATCAACATTGCAAAAACTTATATATGAGATGCTCCTAACCCACAATATTTCATATGTTAATTGTCAAAATATTTCCATGTATCTGTTAAAATGGAAACAAATCATAAATACATGAAAATAACCATCAATTTAATCACAATAAACCACTTATAACATAAAATGTGACAAATTCATATATTAATAAAAATGTATTTTCTTTCAAAATTATGATAAAATATTTCTATAGAAACAAAATTAATTAAAAACAATGCAAATCCACAAAATATACATAAACTTAAATTCTAGAAATTCCATATAAAACACTCATTAATTACAATGGATTTTTAGTTTGTAAAAATAATGACTGTTTACATAAGGGAATATGAAAATACACCACATTTTGAAGGAAAAACATATACCTGCAAGAAAAATAAGGATTCATATATCGTCCCTATTCATTTTCCATAAGTTTGCACAAACTAGATAATATCCTAAAATCTGCTCCATTTTAGCTTATCGGTGGGAATTTCTCTTCCTCTCTTTATAACTTTGTTTTTCCTTAAAGATAAGTCACTGCTAAATCTAGCAGATCCCATTCCAAGAACACATGAACAAGTAATGACCATTTGTGAAGTAGGCCATTTGCCTAAACTTTGTTTGTCAACAAACTATGTAACCCAAGATCCAAGCCCTCGTTTTCTAGTTTTATTAGATACTGCAATTGCTTGTTCAATTGGAATAAAACAAATCTCTTTATTTAAAAAAATGTAAATCACAATTTTTAAATAAAAAAATAATTAAAAATGAGTAATTTTTTTTTTTAAATAAAATAAAAAATTGATCTTAAAACACAATATATGAAAAAAAAAACATAAAATGTAATTTAAGAAATTAAAAATTAAAACCAACAAATTAAATTAAAAAAATAAAATAAAATTACAACTCAATTTTTTTAAAATTAAAAAAATATAAATAATAATACAGACATTTAAAATAAAAATAAAAAATGCAAAATATTATTAAATACAAATTTATTAAACAATTATTTAATAAATTTATTAAAAACATGAAACATGTTTAATAAGCTAGAGAAGCAAGGGAGAGAGTTCATGATAGTGAGGTAGATGCAAAAATGATCGCGTGGAAACTAGATGTTGGTTCTACCAGGCAAGGGGAAAAAATAATACCTCATCATCGACCTCTACTGGCACACAAAAAGGGTTCTGGGTCGTTCCATGACAGAAAAGCAAGTGGTCTTCAACGCCTTCTCTATGCAGCTCAAATATATTTAGCTTAAGATAAAAGCACTGGATAAGAAAATGAAAGGAAAAAACATATTTTTTTTAATCAGTTGTGGGATTCACGCCTAGGGAAGACTTTGTTTCACTGTTGGTCTGGTTTCCCAAGCGACACAGCAAAACCTTTGTAATTTTTTTTCATTTTTTTAGTTTCATTGTTGGTTTGGTTTCCCAAGCGACAGGTCAACAGTAAAATC
>JZKD02S1673826.1:729211-743071 GCA_000966675.3 Picea glauca
TTAAAAAAAAAAAAAAAAAAATTGTTTAAGGGTGTTTTTTTTACCAAGTTAATTGTTTTCTTAATGCAAATTATTAAAAAAATTAAAATTGATTAATAAATCAATTATCAAGTAATAATACTTTTAGATTTATGAGTCCATTTTTAGTGTTTTATTTGTGGTGGTGCAATGGTCAAGGCCATGGTTTCAATTAGGTCATAGTTTTAGCTTAAAAAGAAATTGGTGTTTTTGGTAGTATCACTTTTTGATTCGATGGTAAATTTCAAGGTTCTGTTTGCAACGTCAAGGCCGCAATTTTAACCACCTCCCCAAAAAAGGGTGCTATCGGTCTCACCACTTTTTGATTCAAGGGTAAAAATGTAACCTCTAAAAAGGTGAGAACTATGGAGAGTTCTCATTAAGTTGGTAACTTTGTTTATTATAATAAATCTTTTGTATCGCTTAGCTTCAAACGAGAAGTGTTATATATTTGATCTACACTAAACACCATCCAAAACCACCAAATTTGGTCGATATACTTTTAAACTAAGATTCTTTTGTGGTTTGTTGTGTGCATCGTCTATGCTATGAAAAGAAGGCCTTCTAGGTCACCAATTATCTTATCCCACATAGACTCCAAAAGGCCCTTTACATTTAGACATTGTGCAACAGTAATGAAAATTATATTGTTGTGGAATAAATATGAAAATCTCAAAGAATTTCCATTCAATCTATAACCTTCCAACACATCATTCGTTCCTTCGAACCTATAGCTAACCAAACTTCGCTAAACCTAACATTCGATCTCACAATAGGTTATGGATACACTTTGATTCCAATAGGGAGGTACGAAGAGATAAGACTTGAGGTGGAGTGGAGTGGAGTGGGATCACAATAAGGTCTAGTTCTTGATTTTCAATCATCACCTTGATCAAATTAACAGTTAAGTATTATGTTTGGACACATATGAGAGCCATATCGAACCATCCGAAAACAATCCCCTTGCTCCCAAATTTGTCCTCACCTAGATCCTATTGCTTCAAGGGGTGGGATCAATTTATAGTCATCAACATTCCAATCACTGACGAGCTTTGTGCATGACCCAAATCACCCAACAGAGATAGTTAATGATTGGGATTGATCAATAAACTTTTGACAAAATCCCATTTCATTATTTGGAGATACTATGGACATAAACCAAATTATTTTTGTCTCTATCAGATCATGCATTAACATGATCAGAAAGGGTGGTGTTGTGGAGAAAACAAATTACAAACGAAAGTGAAGCAAAAAAATGGAAGTTTGGATTGAAAATTTGATAGCAACAATTTCTCTAGCCTTTAACTTGGGGATCATTGTAAATGACTAACATAAGAGTGGTTTTTCCACTTCCTCCCATCCCTTTTAACCCAACGATATTAAACCCTATCTGGTATATTAGGGTTTTTTTGACATCATTGACAAGATTATTTGAGACCACTACGAAATTCGACATATCCAGGACTTGGGGCTTAGAATTAGTGGTGATTGTTTAGCCATTATAGTATCATTCAACTTGTCATTGGAAGTCTCAAATAGTTGAGTTGTACTCATTTTATAAAGCATCATATAATTGGAACTCGCATAATTGGTAATTTTGGCATTAACACTTTTGGTGTATAGACACCCCTTGGCTTACCCTTCTTGGTGCTCAACCAATCCTATCTTGTAATACCCTGGTTTTGAGTCCCCGGATTAATGATGTATTTGTTTATTTGATAAAAGGTTAGAGTTCTTGTAAAGTTGAAAATCACAGAGAGCCTAAGAAATGTAATACTTTGAATATTAATAACAAAATACATCATTGGCTACAAGATAGATAAGGACATAAATAGGGGGCTATGATTCCATGAGATAGGGGAGATAAAAGGGCTAAGTCCTTTAGTATTTTTTTATTCATCCATCTTGGTTTTAGTTGGGAAAAGTGGATGCGTGAGCTTCTTGGGGAAGGCCACATGGTGCTTCATTGCATGTAATTATATAAACCCTGCTTTTGGGATGTTTGAGGGCTCGGTTACTCACTCATTTTGGTTTGAAATTCATTATTACTCATTCCTCATTCATTCTTGCTCACTCTAGTTCATGGTTTTGGGGCATGGAAAATGAATTGTTGGGGAAAAGAGCCATTGTTTTTTGGTTGTAAGTAATTGTTGATTATTCCATAAAGGAATGGATGCATGTGTGCATGAGAATGTAGTTGTGAAATAATTGTCCACATCTGAGAATCCTTGGATTTTCCAGCATTGATATTTCCCACACAGTAGCATTGGAGCCCTGGAAAAGAAGTGGAACAACTTGAGGAATTCCATGAAGTGAAGTGAGTTCATTTCTTTGGGTTGTGCAGGCTGAGGGGGAAAGAGAGATGGTAAATTAGGATTGTAATGTGGTTGGAAAAACCATTAGAGATTGATAGTTAGTTATATGTTTTAGAGTTGACATAGGATCCATCCTTGTGGATTCATAGCCCTAGCTCTGGGGTGACCGGGCGTTAAGAGATAGAAAAACAGTGTCTATGGTTAGGTGGAATGTCTGACGTCTATAGCCAGTCGGTGATTGGTTTATTTAAATATATGTTATCTCTATGTTTTATCTGTAGTTTATATTCCAGAAGTACTGGCCTGGCTTCTAGACCCAGAGCAAGTCATAGAGTCTGTCGACTTTGGATTCCATCATTTCCTGGTGAAATTGTTAGTTTGCCAAGTCCCTATGAATCTCAAATATGAGGTCCAATTGTTCAGATGAGAAGAACTTGGTTGGTTCCTTGACACTTGATTGAGAGTTGCTAGTGTTGGGCTCATGAGGTCTTGCACGTTTAGAATTCCTATGGGCTACTGAACTAGTCACATCTTCTGGAGTGTTGATAGCAGAATTCCTCAAAGAGCTTTCCCCTAGATCTTGGACTAGAAAATTAGGCAATTCCTCCTCAACAATTGCATAGCCCCATACCATTTCACTGTGAGAATTACCAATGGATTTTCGGTCTTCATAAGAATGATCCCAAGACTAACGAGTAGAACTAGATTCATGGGAGGAAAGAGAAAGACTACGTCGATGTCTGAAATAGTGACGAAAAGTGTCAGACCCTCTGGAAACCCTAGCTCTTTCCCTAGGCATCCTGTCAGGAAGAAAGAAACATACCACTTGCCCATAATAGCTTGAAACCATAAATCATAGGCCAAGAATTTTAGAAGGTAAAATAACTATCAAAATAGAGAAGATAAATAACACATAATTCTTCTTCACCTTCATTATCAACTTCTTCATCATCTACCATGAAAAAACTACCATTGTATTACCTGGTACTAAGAAATATAGTGCTCTGATAAACTATCAGGCTCATAAGATCAATATCATGCTCTGATACCACTGTTAGATTCATAATGAAGAAAATAGTAGAAATATAATGGAAATAATAGAAGCAATCAAGAAACCATGATAAACAGAGATAACTAAACAATGGCAGAAAAGGCATACTCTATTCATCAATGCTTCTATGTAAATAATCATGTACATAGATGTACATATATAATACAAAAGACCATAACTGTCATGTAACTGTATAATAGTTAGGTGAACTTAACTAACCAACTAACTTATGATTAGTGTTTTAATGGTTAAAACACTAATCATAAGTTAGTTGGTTAGTTAAGTTCACCTAACTGTTATACAGTTACATGACAGTTATGGTCTTTTGTATTATATATGTACATCTATGTACATGATTATTTACATAGAAGCATTGATGAATAGAGTATGCCTTTTCTGCCATTGTTTAGTTATCTCTGTTTATCATGGTTTCTTGATTGCTTCTATTATTTCCATTACATTTTTGCTATTTTCTTCATTATGAATCTAACAGTGGTATCAGAGCATGATATTGATCTTATGAGCCTGATAGTTTATCAGAGCACTATATTTCTTAGTACCAGGTAATACCATGGTAGTTTTTTCATGGTAGATGATGAAGAAGTTGATAATGAAAGTGAAGAAGAATTTTGTGTTATTTATCTTCTCTATTTTGATAGTTATTTTACCTTCTTGATTATTTTCTTTCTGTCACGACCTGCACTTGCAAGAATATCTGCAAAAACACTCTGGAATTTCTCTTCATTAGCAGTAGAAGCGTGCCCAACAATTTTACCCTTGCCTTTTGATTTACTTTTTGGATCCTACAAATTGCCATTTAACTTCATGCACAAGCTTTTCAAATTGCAAAGACTCTCTGTAACTCCTGCATCAATAGCACCTGAATCGGCAAGAAAGTGTGTATACTTAAAATGTTTAGCATGAGAACTAACAACTGCACGAAGACTTGAATTAAAGGCTGGAATCAATGCCTCTCCTGAAGACAGAGGTGAACCGACATTTTTTTGGAAGTTGAGAAGCCATGAGTTTAGTACAAGGAGCCCCAGGTCAAGGAGCCACCAACGTGCAAGAGAAATCCGCTAGACTGTTTGTGATCTGAAGGAAGCATTTGTTGGTTTGTGGAACCAGAGCAAGAAGAGGCTGCATGAATTGCAGAGGCTGAGAAGAGCATGCCTAAATCGGATACTCTTTTTTTTGGTGGAGATTGATCACTAGTGGAGGCTGTATGGTAAAGGTACTAGTTTAATTATTTTCGATGTCATATAAAAAAAAAACAAACCTTAATGAGAAGTCCGCTTATTTTAAGAGAACAATTTTAATTATCTTATTTTTCGTGGAGTATTGAACGGAGTCTTGAACCAATGGTGGACAACCATTTCGAGTCCAAGGATCAATGGAGTCTTGAACGAATGGTGGAGTATTGAACGAATGATATTTCATGTGACCTTTTATATTTAAATTTGATTACCTTATATATCAAAGGAAAAGGATGGCTTCTAATAAATTCAAATATTGGAAAGAGTGGCTATAAAGTCTCATCAAATTTCAATTTTATTAAAATGACATGAGAGAGCTTGGGAATTAATATTGAAGTGAGCCATTCCATTGGATTAAGTTTGAAGTTAACTTTTATGAGGGGATATTTTAAATAACACATTTTGAACATTTTGGTGATGATGTTTCATGGAGATTATTGTATTGTGGATAGTGAGCTACATGTTATGATAAAGAAAGCAAAAGGAAAATTCAACTTAAGGAGTTATAAGAAGTGGATTAAAATTCGATTTTCTTAAAGTCTTATTTAATTCAAGTGGGATCATATTCATTTTGTAAAGGAGTTATAAGGTTTTAATGTGTCCTTAAAGAGTTATAAAGTTTTGTATGGAGGAGTTTTCTCCATTGATTGTAATTGGAGTTATAAGGGTTTGTTATTTATTTGAAGACATTTTGTAAAGGTGTTATAAGGAGTTTTTGGAAGTTATAAGGAGTCCTCTTTGACCCACCCGAAATTGAATAAGGGGGTCTCTCTTAGGATCTTTGTGTGCGTCGTCATTGGTTATCCTATAGTTTTTGGCAGCATTCATGCAACGATCGCTCTTGGCATGCAAAACAGGATACAAACATATCTCTTCCATATTCTGCATAATGGCAAGAATTGAAGAAATATTTACAATATTGCACACATTAATTAACTCAACTACAGAATCTACAATTGCAATAAACAAGCGCACTCTTAGTACAGTGATTACTTGTTTACAAGTAACGCACAAGAATATTAATATGTTCAAACATCAAAACAAGTTGTTGTCTGATGAGTTAAGTTTGCTTCGACACCAACAATGTGATTTCAACAACCAAAATGACATGGATGAAAATAATGAAGACATTCAGTTGACTAGTGATGACAGTCATAAACATGAAGATGAGTTAGATGAAGTCCCTATGTTAGAAAAAGTTGCAGATAAATGTATTGTTCGAGCGTGGGAAGAATTACGATTTAAACAAAATCGATATGGACTAGGATATGTAAAGGATGCTAACAACCTTTTTCATTTTTCTAATTATTGTGAACCTGTTTGCTTTGTGAGTGGAGGTTTTTTGAATGATGATAAGCCGACAGAGCTTGAGGGGATTGGTAAGGAACAGGTACAGGATATTGTTGATGAAGACATTGTTACAGATATTCCATATCATGATAATAAGTCAGATAAAGAATCCATACAGTGCAAACATTGTCATTGGTTTGGCCATGATAAGTCAAACTGTTTTGATCTTCACCCATGCATATTTTGTGGGAAGAAAAATCACCCCTCAGTAAGGTGTCAAAAGCGCAAGTGGAAACAACTTCATTTTGAATGGTTAGGGAATTGACGTTGGCATTTGGAAGCCAATTTATTGGAGCAGTCTTATCACCAAATTTATACACAAGTACAGTCGTACTTGATTGGAGATATTTCTACAGTTGATGGACATGAATGTTTTTCAAGATTTGATGATTTAGGGCATGATTGGGGCCCAGTTTATGTAGTCTTCTGAGTTGAATATCGAGTCTTCAGACTCCGCTGGAAGACATTTTGATGTGCTGGATCTCTTCTTGGCCATACTTGCGAATGGAGGTCAAGGGAATTGGAACCACTTGTCCCTGACAGGGGGGAAATCTAGTTGAGTCAGGTTTCAAGTTTGATTTTGAGTCAGGTTCCAAGTTTGATTTAGAGCCTGTGAATAGATGATCAAGTATGCAACCTAGTTCTTGGTATGCAGTCTTGTTCCTGAACATATTGTTGTTGATATGGTTTGTGGTCAGCTTAAAACCACCAATTGAGAAGAAGACATGAAGTTCTGCTTGTTACATTTTCATATTTTTGAGCCTTGAGCTCTTGTTAGTTTATGGTCAACTTAAAACCATGCAATTTAGTAGAAGACATCAACTTCTGCTATTTTTTTTTCCAGAGTCCAGAGAGCATCTTCAGCTAGCCCTCTGAATATTCGCTTGACACATGTGATTGTCAAGTAGTGGGAGTTTTTCAGGCAAGAACAAACTTATGATTAAGGGGGATGTTAAAACACTAATCATAAGTTAGTTGGTTAGTTAAGTTCACCTAACTGTTATACAGTTACATGACAGTTATGGTCTTTTGTATTATATATGTACATCTATGTACATGATTATTTACATAGAAGCATTGATGAATAGAGTATGCCTTTTCTGCCATTGTTTAGTTATCTCTATTTATCATGGTTTCTTGATTGCTTCTATTGTTTCCATTATATTTTTGCTATTTTCTTCATTATGAATCTAACAGAATGGAATGAAGCTTATAATTACATCCAGTATATAGTGGGAGGATCTAGATTGGACAATAATGAGCTTTAGGAGTATCCCTCCCTTGGTACTGAGCCATAAAAAAACCACAATTGTCTCCATTAATCCCGACAGAGGAGTGGTACGAAAACTGGTTGAACTGATTTTCTTCGCACCCTTTAGCAATAAATTGAACTCCTGGGAAATTCTACGGTCCTTAAAACTGATGCTCACAACCTACTTCGGATTAGACTACATGCTTCAAGTGGTTGTGCCAAGGTCCAAGTGGCGTGTTATCATGTATCACTAGTTAGTACCCATCCGAGGGCCCAAATTTATTATTATTATTATTATTTTAAAACTCTAAAATTAAAAATAAAATTCTAATTATTCTAAATTTATATTTCCATTTTATTATTCTTCTATATGCAATTGATGGGACTAAATGCCCCTGGTGGTGAGCTATTATTTTTACTACTTGTTAAGAAAAAAAAATTGCTTTTAATATTCAATTTTTTGTGTATTTGTGATTGGCCTGTTTGGAGGCTCACACTCCACATTACCATGACACTGCAATGCTTTGCAGTTGATGCTTTGTGCACTGCAATCGATGCTATGTTCCATTTTGTAGTTAATGTTCTATCACATTCTGCAGTCTTCTCCTCATTGCCTCTGCTCCTCACCATCTCAAAAGCCAAAGGGAGAGTGAACCACATTAAGGAGCTATTGAACCTGTTTCCCATCACCCCCTAGAAGCATTGATAATATAACCTAAAGGGAGATGGGGAAATAAAACAAGGAAGGACCTTCCTTTATGGAGATGTCATTTTTAAAGAGAGAGGCCTTGAGAGGAGCTTGCCGATAGCTTCTTCATCTCTGGATTTCATCAAATATGAAGGTATATGTAAGTGAATTGGAATCTTGTAACACTATTGAGACTAGAAAAGCATGATTATGTAGTCAATCATCTTGCCATGATATGCTTGATATCTAGATGATGAAATAGTTGGATGTGCTTGATATCTAGCTAATGAAATAGTTGGATGTTGGAAACAATAATATTGTTTGGGCGGGGGGGAGAGAGAAGCAGTGATATGTTACTTACCTTATTTTTCCAGTATGTCGTGATTACAAAAGGACTCTGATGACAAGAAGATTCATTACTGCCTAGCTTGAGGTGGAACCCTCTATCGTACTAGTCGATTTCCACATACTCCAAGGGTCTCGACCGAGGTTAGAAAATATAACCAATAGTCCACTCCTTCATGGTTTCCACATGTGACATCATTTCGAATTCTATACATTTTCAACACACATATAATTCATTTTTCAGACTCCCTTTCCTGGGGTTCTTTCACTTATCTATCTGTTGGCTTGGTCTCTTACTTATCTATCTATAAACTTGTGTAGGGAAATTTAATAATAATAATAATAGGGGAATGAATCCTCCTGGATTTAAAGTATTCGCTAGTTAGTAGGTAGCTCAAATTGGATCCAAAGTAGTATAGGTACTGATATTACTTGTAAGGGTCTTATCTCCTTTGGAAATTATACATATGTGTTTCCATCAGTGTGCTAAGCTCTGCAGTTTTCTTCAATGGACAATATAACACCAAATTTCCATCCCTGGCCCCAAATTTCCATGAAAAGTTAAATGCATCCGCCTTAATTGATGTCAAAGCAAGAAAACAATATGGACCAAAACAACAAGATTTACACAACTTTCCTGAAATTAATTCTAATATGGAGATTCATAACAGGAGATTAAAATTGTATGACTTGAATTTGTTAAATGAAGGATATATTGCCTATTCTATTAAATGAATTTGGAGGGGAAAATCAGTGGAATCAATAGAGGAGAAATTTATTTATAGGTATAGTTCACCAAACAAGAAGATGTGATGATGGAAAATTTGGTGGGATGTGAGATGTTATCAAGATATTTCCAGCAACCACCACAAGTACCATATGCTACATGTGGACGATTTGATTTTTTTCTTGGTACTCTTCTATCTCCCATCCTATACAACATGAGTGTGTTTTAAAGATACTCACAATAACATGTCGGTTTCATTGTTGCATATAGAAGTTTGAAGTGCCATTGTTAGTTCTTTAGCATTAGCTCCACGATCCACTAAACTATTCAACTATAAGATGAATCCAACACATTGTTAACAGCTTTCATTTGAACTAGTCTTCCTTTCAAGAGTGTTCTCTCGGTATACTTAACAGAACGACAGAGAAATATTGAGCAGTGACCTTATTTGCATTCATGTGTGAGGTTGAGGGAAGTTGGCAATGTGCTATGGCCCGGCTGCAGTGCTCAAGAGGCATGCCAAGACCAACAGTGTGCCTTGGATATCCACAACCCTTTACTTAGAGTTATTGAGGAGTTATATATATATATATATATATATATATATATATATATATGCCACCTAATTACCTACAAGGTTCTCAGTTTGCATGCAACGTGAAACATGCCATTGAAATGTTTTAACATGAAATAAACATTGATATGAGCTTCACAATTAATAATATTTTAATATGAAATTAGAGAAGGGAAAATTATTCAATGGTGGTGCATATTTTAAGGTCAAACTAGTCCGGGTCTACATATATACGTATTTATTTCTGTTGATATGTGGAATGTTTTCCATTTGCATGTTTCATCATATCAAGTTTCCTTTCGATATTTAATACCTAATTTGCATTGAAGGGACTTGTCCTACAACAATCTCAGTGGTTCATTCCCAACTATTCATGACAAGATCTTCAAGTAAGAACAACTATGCTGAATAATCCGTGTTTAATGAATGCCACTTTTGTATCATTCTATAATCAATTGAAATAGGTAAAATTACTTGATTCCAATCAAGAATCTTGATTGTTGGGGATTTCCGTTTTGAATAGTATTAGAGGAAACCCTCTTCTATGTGGGTCACGTGTTGTACAAGTTTTCCCTGGAGAATCTCCATCACCCATTTCCTTCACTACCAATACATTAGAAAGTAATTTTTGGTCTTGATTTATATACAATCATGCAATGTTGAATTCCAATTTTTAATTAAAGTAGCATGATAATTTAGGTGCACATTCGTATTTGTTTTGGAACTATTACAATGCCCTCTGGAGTTTCTAAAAAGAATGTTGTGGTCGTAGCTTTTGGTGTGAGTCTTGGTTTTGTGTGTACAATTGGCCTTGCAATTGGAATTTTCCTTTAGTGGAGATAGAGACACAATCAACAAGTTTTTTTTATGTCAATGATATGTATGTAATCTCCCTGGATTGCCAATTTACTCATCTTTTTCTCGACGTTAGAATACAATTTAGTTTGTCAACTATTCTAGACTGTTGTGTGAAAGTTGAGTAGTTTTCTTATCCCATCTATGGGCTATATGATGAAATACTTGCAGAGAAGCATGATCCGAAAGTTTTCTTGGGGCATTTAAAGAGATTCCATTTCAAAGAGCTTCATGTTGCCACTGATAATTTTAGTAGCAAGAATATTCTAGGTTCAAGAGGTTTTGGGAATGTGTACAAGGGGTGCCCACAATATGGCACTTGTGTAGCCATAAAGAGATTGAAACATAGTAATGTTGCAGGGGGAGAAATCCAATTCTAGACAGAAGTAGAGATATGATTGGATTGGTTGTGCATAGGATTCTATTGAGATTATGTATATTTTGCATGACATCTATAGAAAGACTATTGGTTTATCCGTACATGGTGATTGGAAGTGTTGCATCTTGTTTGAGAGGTAATTTTTCCTTTTTCCCTCGAGGTATGTTTTGTCTTCGATTATACAAATTTCTCATCACCCACCATAATCACAACTATTGTCTCATTGACTTCACCACACTCAATATTCGATTCAGTGCTACTTGATATCATGTTATTTTCTTTTGAATGGCCGCGAGAGTAGTCCTTCCAACAGGAAACTAGAAGGAAGAATGAAAAAATTATTAAAGTGATAATTGCACCTGCTATGCCCAATATATATGGAGATGGGGTCTTCCATATTAGACGGGTGATCCGATTAGAAAGTGACACACTATTTCTCATAGCTTTGGGGTCGACAAAACCTGATTTTCTCAATAGGGTTTCGATTATTGCTAGTCCTCATAACATGTACATAATGCATAGGATATACTTATATACATCATCAAGCAACCAATATTAATTTCTATATTAATGTCGAACCCTGAAAATACTGCTCACGAGGTCAAAATATAAATTTATATATCTTGACATACACAAAGATACATGCAATATTTAGTAGTGGAATCGTCCCAATGACAAATTTGAGTGCATGGAATATTTTTTATTTACTTAAAATTTATAAGAGAAAGGATTACAATTTTTTACATTGGTAATGATGATATCATTGATTTATGGGGACATTACTGATTTGTGACTCTTGTTTATGATACATATGATTCTTTTAGCTATGAGCAAAGTTGTGCCACAACTATGCAGGAGAAAATCAATATGTAGCTAATGGATTTTCATAGCTCTATGGACATTGCTATGAATGTGGCTTCTCATAGCTCTATGGACATTGTTATGAACATTGCAACATAAGATTCACCTATTTCTGATTTTTCACCTGTCTTTTCATGTGTATCCTTTTATTACTCCTTACAGTAGTAATTTAAGCAAACTGGATCAGATTTCACTTTTCTTTTTCAACCAAATCCATTCAATATTCTCAATCCATAAGCTATAGGTATCAATAAATAAGTGAATAAGTGAATATTAGTAGTTACAATTAAAAAAACTTTAGTATTGTATATCATTGACGTAGTCTAAATGTTCTACAATTTTTACTTTGTTTGACTACTATCACTGAAATCTAGCAATGTGATTGTTGGTGAAATTGCAAGTTTATAGTGTTCAAATCATGTTTTTTAATGCATAAATCGATTCAACACCGTCAAAAACTCCCTAGGCACCTTCTATATGCAATCTCAACCACTGGAATATTCAATTCCAATTACTTTTCTAAATTTCTAGTCAGATTTTGAACGAAACCAGTGGAAAAAATTACCCAGAAAAAGGAGAAAATGTAGAACGTTTAGACTGTGCTTATATCATCATGGTGTTATTGGTAGTAATAGAAGCCATCGTGTTAGCCATTTCCGTGTAGGAGTTTGATATTTCCACATATTTCCCTTGGACAATCACTATAGCTCCAATACAAATAATAAACAATTTCAATGCCATAAATGCTATTGGATTCAGATTGGCCTATCACTAGATCAACATAACTTCAGTTTCATGCTTCTAAAAACTAAGCAATGATTAGTTGCTTTGAATCTATTTCAACTATTTCTTTTATTTATTAATATATATATTAAATCCCTTAGTAATACATTTTCACTACTAACTTAAAAAAAAAATCCATTTGACTATATGAACTTTTCTTCTTTGTCTCTAACCTTTTTCTATTTATAATAGCCCATTTATTTACTAATATATTTAAGCAATGATTAGTTGCTTTGAATATATTTCAACTATTTCTTTTATTTATTAATAAATATATATATTAAATCCCTTAGTAATACTTTTTCACTATTAACTTAAAAAAATAAATTATTTGACTATATTTCACTATTAACTTAACTTAATACTTTTCTTCTTTGTCTCTAACTTTTTTCTATTTATAATATTCCATTTATTTACTAATATATTAAATACCTATTCCATTTATTTACTAATATACTAAATACCTTACTAATATGTTTTAACTTTTTACTTAACTTAAAAGAATTAATCCATTTGACTTTGTCTTTTCATATCTTTCATGATTAATAACACCTAATATATTTATTCAATATTAAACCATTTTCATTAATACCATTAGGTATTAAACCTCTAATACTTTGTTTTCGTTTCTTATTGTATTTGTACTTTTAAGTAAGTTTTTTTTATATTTTATTTGTGTGTACAATTGGCCTTGCAATTGCAATTGGAGAGAGAAGCAGTGATATGTTACTTACCTTATTTTTCCAGTATGTCGTGATTACAAAAGGACTCCAATGACAAGAAGATTCATTACTGCCTAGCTCGAGGTGGAACCCTCTATCGTACTGGTCGATTTCCACATACTTCGAGGGTCTCGATCGAGGTTAGAAACTATAACCAATAGTCCACTCCTTCATGGTTGCCATATGTGACATCATTTCGAATTCTATACATTTTCAACACACATATAATTCATTTTTCAGACTCCCTTTCCTGAGGTTCTTTCCCTTATCTATCTGTTGGCTTGGTCTCTTACTTATCTATCTATAAACTTGTGTAGGGAACTTTAATAATAATAATAATAGGGAAATGAATCCTCCTGGATTTAAAGTATTCGCTTGTTAGTAGGTAGCATAGATTGGATCCAAAGTAGTACAGGTACTGATATTACCTGTAAGGGTCTTATCTCCTTTGGAAATTATACAAATGTGTTTCCATCAGTGTGCTAAGCTCCATAATTTTCTTCAATGGACAATATGACACCAAATCTCCATCCCTGGCCCCAAATTTCGATGAAAAGTTAAATGCATCTGCCTTAATTGATGTCAAAGCAAGAAAAAAATATGAACCAAAACAACAAGATTTGCACAACTTTCCTGAAATTGATTCTAATATGGAGATTCATAACAGGAGATTAAAATTGTATG
>JZKD02S1673826.1:807747-826215 GCA_000966675.3 Picea glauca
CGACGTTAGAATACAATTTAGTTTGTCAACTATTCTAGACTGTTGTGTGAAAGTTGAGTAGTTTTCTTATCCCATCTATGGGCTATATGATGAAATACTTGCAGAGAAGCATGATTCAAAATTTTTCTTGGGGCATTTAAAGAGATTCCATTTCAAAGAGCTTCATGTTGCCACTGATAATTTTAGTAGCAAGAATATTCTAGGTTCAAGAGGTTTTGGGAATGTGTACAAGGGGTAACCACAATATGGCACTTGTGTAGCCATAAAGAGATTGAAACATAGTAATGTTGCAGGGGGAGAAATCCAATTCTAGACAGAATTAGAGATATGATCGGATTGGTTGTGCATAGGAATTTGTTGAGATTGTGTATATTTTGCATGACATCTATAGAAAGACTATTGGTTTATCCATACATGGTGAATGGAAGTGTTTCATCTTGTTTGAGAGGTAATTTTTCCTTTTTCCCTCGAGGTATGTTTTGTCTTCGATTATACAAATTTCTCATCACCCACCATAATCACAACTATTGTCTCATTGATTTCACCACACTCAATATTCAATTCAGTGCTACTTGATATCGTGTTATTTTATTTTGAATGGCCGCGAGAGCAGTCCTTCCAACAGGAAACTAGAAAGAAGAATGAAAAAATTATTAAAGTGATAATTGCACCTGCTATGCCCAATATATATGTAGATGGGGTCTGATGCAGGAGCATCGCCAACTCATCACGGAGCATCGCCCAAGACAAGCGAGCCAGCATGAAAGACAATGAACAGCTGGAGAAGGCCAGCCGAAACTTTTTGAAATTTCATTTAAGATGATGCGCCAATGTATAAATGAACCACTTATGGAATGCACCTTTGTATCTATAGTGGACCTTGAGCCTTTAAGCTCTCGTCCTTAGGTAGATGAGGCATTTAATAGATTTAATGCAGGTAGATAGGATTTTATTTCCAGATTAGACAGCTTTAGAGTTCAAGAGGGAAAACGGATATAGACACCCTCACTTGTACATTGTAAAATAATTCAAAAGCATTCAGAAGAGAAGAGCAAGAAGAGAATTCTGTGAAGAACACCCATGTACAAAAGATTGAAATTAATAGAATGAAGTTATGTTTCAATTTCAGGGTTGTTGTTGTTTCTCTGTGTTAATGTTGTGTTCACGAATGTTTATTTCTGGATATTCATTTGCTTGGTATATGCTGTGCATGTGATTTCAGGTGTTTAAACTGAAGTCTGGAAGAGAGAAGAGAATAAGTTTCAATTGTTTCTTAGTCTGAGCCAGGAGATTCCTGCATAGAGTGCAGTTGAATTCATCCGCATAGAGTGTGTTGATGATGGCTCGAGAGTTAAACACTTATTCTCATTCACCCAGAAGTCATAGGGTTGTTGTGGAAGCCATGTGAAGAGCGCACAGGAGAAATTAGAAGTCTCAGTCGTTAATCTAAGAAAAAATAAGGCAGAGACTACTGTTGCTGGAGGTGCACAGAGTCTGAAAGACTCAACACTTTGGGAGTTGTTGAAGGTTGAACACGAAGAGTGTGCGCAAATCCTCTGAAGGAATCAGAGTGGAAAATCTCAGGAGGGTCAACACTTCTGATATGGTAGAAGAGAGCCCATAATGTTCATCAAACAAGGGTCACCCAGGGTTGTGGTCGCGGCTTGGAGAGGAAATTATCAAAAGGAGAAATCGACGGCCAAGATTCACAAGGGAGATTTGTGAAGTCCTGAAGGTCGCCAAGTATTGGAAAAGTTGTGCAGGATTTATGTCTTAGGCACAGGAAGGAGCCAAGTTCCATCGGGAATTGCTTCATCGGGGTTTGTAGAAACAGGTGTTTTATGCCTGTTGAAATCGCGATTAGCGATTTATCGACGCAATCGAAGCCGTTGATTGTTGCGGGGACACGTGACGTGAGATCACCATGGGAGTGTGGGGTCTAGGAATCAGTGAACAAAGGATAGGTGTCATCGGGGTTTGGGACTTGGAGAGCCTCGCAAGTTTGTGCAACAGGAATTGCGATTTCCTGAAACGTGATTTCCCGATCGCACGTGAGTCTGAGTCATAGGTTCTGGAGAGAAGAGGACAAGTGTCGGGGAATTCAACCTTCGCGAGGTCAACGCAAGGTGCCATCTCGAGTCGGGATTCGAATATTTCTGGTGACAAAGAATCACGACATCGTATATGTTGATTTCCCGATAGGGAAATCTCCGACGAGAACAAAGGAGTATCGACATTTGGACCCATCAGGGTTTAGGGTTTTGGACAGCATGAGGAACGTGCCCACAAGGTTTGCAATAACGTGAAACCCGATTTCCCGATAATACAAAGGGGAGATCATAAGGAAAGTCTGTGGGTGTTGAGACCTCCCAACAGGAGGTAGAAGAGAAATTTAGTTCTTCGGGCCAGAGGAGGAGGAGATCCTGGTGGTTGTGGACGTGTGAGGGAGGTGTTTGGGCCAGAGTGGTATCAAAGCAAGGAGTTACTCTTTGTTTTCTACAACAGGGAGAAGAGAAGAATTCACCATGCTGCCCAGAAGGGAGAGACAATCACCTGACCCAGAAGACAGGGAGGTGGGAAGAAGAGGTAGGCCGGTAGGGAATCCAGAAATGGAAAGGCAAATACAAGATCTCAGAGCGAGACTTGAAGAAATGGAAACAACTCAGAGACGCACAGCTGGTGCAAGGGATCTTAGTGATTCCGACAATGAGGTGGAAGCTGAACCACAAGGAGAAGTTGCAGCCGAGGATGTAGCAAACGAGCGATTAATAAAAGGTATCGCTCGGATGAGTTCAAAGACCAAAATGGATACTCCAGTCTATGAAGGAAGTATGGATGCAGAAGAGCTGTTGGACTGGATCCGAGCTCTTGATACCTACTTCGACTATGAGGATATCGAAGAGGACAAAAAGGTAAGGCATGCTGTCACGAAATTGAAGGGACATGCAACATTGTGGTGGGACGAGCTATAGGCAGATAGACGTTCCAAAGGTAAACAAAAAATTAAAAGTTGGGATTGAATGATTGCTAAGATGAAGGCAAAATTCATCTCGAGAGATTATCATATCACATTGTTCAGGTGAATGCAGAACCTGAGGCAGAAGTTGATGACGGTGAAGGAATACACCGAGGAATTTTATAAGCTCAATATCAGAGTAGGTCATCGGGAGAGCGATGATGAAAAAGTTCATATACCTGAATGGTCTGAGATACGCCATTCAAGATGAATTAAGTATGGCAACCATCCGAACTATTGAAGATGCTTACCAGATGGCTCTGAAAGCCAAGGAGAAGCTGAGCCATAAGCAAGGTCAGTGAGGGTGAGGAAAGAGTCAGCCCAGAGGCAAGACAATTGCCCAGGAGAAATATCAGAAGCCCAAGGAGGAATGGAAGAAACCTGAGGGTAAGATTGAGAGAGGTGGAACCTCACAACAAAGACAACAATATGCTGAGCCGAGGAGACAACATAATGAGAAGAGAGGGTATTATGTTGATGCAAACACTTTTCCTCGTACCAGAGGCAGGGGAAGAGGTCGAGGTGGAGTGATCACTTGCTTCACGTGTGGAAAGGATGGACACAAAGCAGTTGACTGTCCAGACAGGAAAATGGAAAAAGGAGAAGCTCACATCGCCGAAGCACAGAGGCATGATGTTGAGAACGAAAACACCAAATCAGGAAGGTCACTGACAATGCACAAAGTCCTTTTGACAACTGAGAAAGAGGTGCAGGAGAGTTAAGCTCAGAGGACCAGACTGTTCAGAACCACATGCAAAACCAAGGACTGGAAATGTAAGGTCATTGTGGATAGTGGAAGCACCGACAATCTTGTTTCAACTGAGATGGTGGAGAAATTAGAGCTGGATATGACTGATCACTCGAGTCCATGCAAGGTTTCGTGGCTACAAAAAGGACATCAGGTGAGTGTCACTAAACAATGTTTAGTTGAATTTAAAATCGGGGGATATAATGATAAAGTCCTCTGTGATGTCATTCCCATGGATGTATGTGATCTATTGTTGGGTAGACCATGGCAATATGACCGAAATGTGGTTCATGACAGGAGGATGAACACATACACTTTGGAAAAGGATGGGAGAACACACAGATTGCTTCCAATAAAGGACAAAGAAGTAAAAACGGAAGTAAGCAACACCATACTTCTCATGAGTGGGAAGGAACTTCTCACAGAAATGGAGAAGAAAGAAGATCCACAATTCGTTGTTGTCAGGAAACCGAGGATTGTTTTGACTAGCACAAGAGTGGATGATTTACTAGATGAGATTCAGGAACTACTAGAAGAGTTCGCTGACATCATAGTCGACAAACTACCTCGTTCGTTGCCACCGATGAGGAGTGTGAGTCATCACATTGATCTCATACCAGGGGCCAGTTTGCCGAATAAGGCTGCGTACAGAATGACGCCGCAAGAAAATGAGGAGGTCAAGAACCAGGTCCAGGGTTTGTTGGACAAAGGATTGGTCAGAGAAAGCTTGATTCCATGTGCCGTTCCAACAATTCTTAGTCTGTAGAAGGATGGAGGTTGGAGAATGTGTACCGACTCTAGAGCAATCAACAAAATTACCATCAGGTACAGATTTCCACTGCTGAGAATGGATGATCTGATGGATTTCCTGAGTGGGGAAAATTATTTTTCCAAGATCGATCTGAAGAGAGGATATCACCAGATTCGCATGAGGGAAGGTGATGAATGGAAAACAACATTCAAGACAAATGAAGGTTTGTACGAATGGCTGGTCATGCCGTTTGGTTTGACAAACGCGTCGAGCACATTCATGAGGCCGATGAATGAAGTCCTGAAGGAATTCATCGGGAAATTTGTAGTCGTATATCTGGATGATATATTGATTTTTAGTAAGACGAAGGATGAACATTTGAAACATTTAGCCATTGTGATGAGAAATCTACAGCAGGAGAAGTTGTTGATAAACATGAAGAAATCTTCATTTATGCAGACAGAGCTCATTTATTTGGGTTTTGTTATTTCAACGAATGAGTTGAAAATGGATCCAATTAAGGTGGAAGTGATTAAGAATTGGCCATCGCCGAGAAATATTTTCGAGGTGAGGAGTTTTCATGGTTTGGGTAGTTTCTACCAAAAATTCATTAGGAATTTCAGTGGAATTAGCGCAACGATGATGGACACAGTGAAGAAGCGGCATAAGACTTTTCACTGGACAACAGAGGCTGAGAGGAGCTTCAATCTGTTGAAGCGGAAGATAACAGAGAAACCAGTGTTGGTGTTGCATGATTTCCAGAAGACATTTCAGGTGAAATGTGATGCCAGTGGGTATGCCATAGGAGCAGTCTTAAGCCAGGATGACAGGCTAGTTGCATATTTCAGCGAGAAGCTAGATGACGTAAAACTAAAGTACTCCACGCATGATAAATATTTTTATGCTATCATATAGGCATTGAATAAGTGGAGGCATTATTTGATCCCGAAAGAATTTGTATTGTATAGCAATAATCATGCATTGTAGTTTGTGAGTCAACAAGAGAAGTTGAATCAGAAACATGCAAAATGGGTAGAGTATATGCAGAGTTTTACATTTGTAATTAAACACATTTCAGGAACTGCTAACAAAGTGGTTGATGCTTTGAGTAGGAAATGTTTACTGTTGCAGGAGTTCCGAGTCAAGACATTGGGTTTTGAAAACCTAAGGGACATGTACGCAGGTGATGCAGATTTTGCAGAAGCATACGAGGCGGCTGAGAATCCATTTCTCAGAGACAGAAGCCCGTGGATGGATTACATGATTCAGAATGGACTGTTTTTCAGAGGCAACCAATTATGCATTCTAAATTGCTCCATGAGGGAGAACCTGCTAAAGGAGAAGCACAACGATGGATTAGCAGGGCATTTTGGCCACGAAAAAACATTTGTGAAGTTGAGAGAATCATATTTTTGGCCAGGCATGCGAGAAGATGTTAAAAGGTTTGTTGACATATGTCAGATTTTCCTGCATTCGAAAGGGAGAAAGAAGAATACAGGGTTTTACTAGCCATTGCCCATACCAGAGAGGCCATGGGAGGCGATCAACATGGATTTTGTATTGGGTTTGCTGAGGACGCAAAGAGGGGTTGATTCCATCTTTGTGGTGGTAGACAAGTTTTCAAAGATGGCACATTTTATACCATGCCAGAAGACCAGCGATGCGATGCACATCAATTTTTTTTTTTCAAGGAGATCGTTAGAATCCATGGATTGCTGAGAAGTATAGTGTCGGGAAGGGATACCAAATTCATTGGGCATTTTTGGAGGTCGCTATGGAAGAAGCTGGGAACTAATTTGGCATTTAGTTCAACTTGCCATCCTTAGACATATGGGAAGACGGAAGTAGTCAACAGGAGTCTGGGATATTTACTGAGAAGCTTGGTGACAGAGCACCATAGTAGCTGGGATAACATATTGCCACAAGCAGAGTTCACATACAACGATTCAGTGAATCGGAGTACAGGAAAAAGTCCATTTCAGATTGTGTATGGGACACAACTGAGGGGAGTTTCTGAACTCAGGGAGTCAGAACAGACTGTGACTAGCAGCGCTAGTGCAGAAGAGTTTGCTGAAGCAATGAGGGAACTTCACGATGAGGTGAAGCAACGACTGATAAACACAAATTAGGAATACAAGTGCAGAGCAGATCAACATCGGAGACAACTTCAGTTTGAAGTTGGTGATCTTGTTCTGGCACACTTGAGGAAGGAAAGATTCCCAAGGGGGACATATAACAAGCTGAAAATGAAAAATATTGGGGCATGTAAGGTCCTGAAGAAATTTGGAGAGAACGCTTATGAAATTGAGTTTCCGGATGGCATCGGGATATCTTCGTTATTCAATGTTTCAGATTTATACCCATACAGGGCTAGAGAAGCAGAGGCTGGAACTGAGGAACCAGTGATCCAGTGGATGAAATAATTACGAGTAGCAGAGAAGCCATAAATGGAGTGCATACTGGACAAGAGAGTGGGTAAGAAGGCCAGGAGAAAGGAATACTTTGAATATCTGGTCAAGTGGAAAAACCACCCAGTGGAAGATTCCAGTTGGGAGACCGAAGCGATGATACAAAAGCATGGACAGACCATGCAGGAGCTCATGGACAGGAGCCCATGAAAATTTTCAAGCCGAGGAGTATGATGCAGGAGCATCACCAACTCATCAAGGAGCATCGCCCAAGACAAGCGAGCTAGCATGAAAGACAACAAACAGCTCGACAAGGCCAGCCAAAAATTTTTGAAATTTCATTTAAGATGATGTGCCAATGTATAAATGAACCACTTATGGAATGCACCTTTGTATCTATAGTGGACCTTGAGCCTTTAAGCTCTCGTCCTTAGGTAGATGAGGCATTTAATAGATTTAATGCAGGTAGATAGGATTTTATTTCCAGATTAGATAGCTTTAGATTTYGAGAGGGAAAATGGATATAGACACCCTCACTTGTACATTGTAAAAYAATTCAGAAGCATTCAGAAGAGAAGAGAAAGCAKAGAATTCTGTGAAGAACACCCATGTACAAAAGATTGAAATTAATAGAATGAAGTTTTGTTTCAATTTCAGGGTTGTTGTTGTTTCTCTGTGTTAATGCTGTGTTCAYGAATGTTTATTTCTGGATATGCATTTTCTTGGTATATGCTATGCATGTGATTTTAGGGGTTTAAACTGAAGTCTGGAAGAGAGAAGAGAATAAGTTTCAATTGTTTCTYAGTCTGAGCCAGGAGATTCCTGCATAGAGTGCAGTTGAATTCATCCACATAGAGTGCGTTTATGAGGGCTCGATAGTTAAACACTTATTCTCATTCACCCATAAGTCATAGGGTTATTGTGGAAGTCGTGTGAAGAGTGCACAGGCAGAATTAGAAGTCTCAGTCGTTAATCTGAGCAAAAAGAAGGCAGAGACTACTATTGTATGAGGTGCACAGAGTCTCAAAGATTCAACACTTTGGGAGTTGTTGAAGGTTGAACACGAAGAGTGTGCGCAAAGCCTCTGAAGGAATCAGAGTGGAAAAGCTCAGGAGGGTCAGCACTTCTGATATCATAGAAGAGAGCCCAGAAGGTTCATCAAACAAGGGTCGCGCAGGGTTGTGGTCGCGGCTTGGAGAGGAAATTATCGAAAGGAGAAATCGACGGCCAGGATTCGCAAGGGATATTTGTGAAGTCCTGACAGCCGCCAGGTCTTGGAAAAGTTGCGTAGGATTTATGTCTTAGGCGCAGGAAGGAGCCAAGTGCCATCGGGAATTGGCTCATCGGGGTTTGTAGAAACAGGAGTTTTATGCCTGTTGAAATCACGATTAGCGATTTCCCAACGCAACCAGAGCCATTGATCATTGCGAGGACACATGGCGTGAGATCACCACGGGAGTGTGGGGTCCAAGCATCAGTGAACAAAGGACAGGTTTCATCGAGGTTCGAAACTTGGAGAGCCTCGCGAGTTTGTGCAACGGGAATTGTCATTTCCCGAAATGCGATTTCCCGATCGCACGTGAGTCTGTGTCAGAGGTTCTGGAGAGAAGAGGACAAGTGTCGGGAAAGTCAACCTTTGCGAGGTCAATGCAAGGCGCCATCGTGATTCGGGATTCGGAGATTTCTGGTGACAAAGAATCACGACATTGTATATGTCGATTTCCCGATAGGGAAATCTTCGACGAGAACAAAGGAGTATCGGCATTTGGACCCATCGGGGTTCGGGGTTTTGGACAACACGAGGAACGTGCCCACGAGGTTCTCGATAACGCGAAACTCAATTTCCCGATAAGACAAAGGGTAGATCATAAGGAAAGTCTGTGGGTGTTGAGACCTCCCGACAGGAGGTAGAAGAGTAATTTAGTTCTTTGGGCCAGAGGATGAGGAGATCCTGGTGGTTGCGGATGTGCAGGGGAGGCGTTTGGGCCAGATTGGTATAAGAGCAAGGAGTTGCTCTTTGTTTTCTACAACAAGGAGAAGATAATAATTCACCATGCCGCCCAGAAGGGAGAGACAATCACCCGACCCAGAAGACAGGGAGGTGAGAAGAAGAGGTAGGCCGGCAAGGAATCCAGGAATAGAAAGGAAAATACGAGATCTCAGAGCGAGACTCGAAGAAATGGAAACAACTCAGAGACGCACAGCTGGTGCAAGGGATCTTAGTGATTTCGACAATGAGGTGGAAGCTGAACCACAAGGAGAAGTTGCAGCTGAGGATGCAGCAAACGAGCGATTAATAAAAGATATCGCTCGGATGAGTTCAAAGACCAAAATGGATATTCCAGTCTATGAAGGAAGTCTGGATGCAGAAGAGTTGTTGGATTGGATCTGATCTCTTGATACCTACTTCGACTATGAGATATCGAAGAGGACAAAAAGGTAAGGCATGCTGTCACGAAATTGAAGGGACATGCAACATTATGGTGGGACGAGCTACAGGCAGATAGACGTTCCAAAGGTAAACAAAAAATTAAAAGCTGGGATCGAATGATTGCTAAGATGAAGGAAAAATTCATCCCGAGAGATTATCAGATCACACTATTCAGGCGAATGCAGAACTTGAGGCAGAAGTTGATGACAGTGAAGGAATACACTGAGGAATTTTATAAGCTCAATATCAGAGCAGGTCATTGGGAAAGTGATGATGAAAAAATTTCCAGATACCTGAATGGTCTCAGATACGACATTCAAGATGAATTAAGTATGGCAACCATCCGAACTATTGAAGAGGCTTACCAGATGGCTCTGAAAGCCAAGGAGAAGCTGAGCCGTAAGCAAGGTCAGCGAGGGAGAGGCAAGAGTCAGCCCAGAGGCAAGACAATTGCCTAGGATAAATATCAGAAGCCCAAGGAGGAATGGAAGACACCTGAGGGTGAGATTGAGAGAGGTGGAGCCTCACAGCAAAGACAACAATATGCTGAGCCAAGGAGATAGCATAATGAGCAGAGAGGGGATTATGCTGATGCAAACACTTTTCCTCATAACAGAGGTAGGGGAAGAGGTCGAGGTGGAGTGATCACTTGCTTCACGTGTGGAAAGGATGGACACAAAACAGTTGACTGTCCATACAGGAAAATGGACAAAGGAGAAGCTCACATCGCCGAAGCACAGAGGCGTGATGTTGAGAATGAAGACACCGAAGCAGGAAGGTCACTGACAGTGCACAAAGTCCTTTTGACACCTGAGAAAGAGGTGCAGGAGAGTTCAGCTCATAGGACCAGACTGTTCAGAACTGCTTGCAAAACCAAGGACTGGAAATGCAATGTCATTGTGGACAATGGAAGCACCGACAATCTCGTTTCAACTGAGATGGTGGAGAAATTAGAGCTGGGGACGACTGATCACCCGAGTTCATACAAGGTTTTGTGGCTACAAAAAGGACATCAGGTGCGTGTCACTAAACAATGTTTAGTTGAATTTAAAATCGGGGGATATAATGATAAAGTCCTGTGTGATGTCATTCCCATGGATGTATGTCATCTATTGTTGGGTAGACCATGGCAATATGACCGAAATGTGGTTCATGACGGGAGGATGAACACATACACTTTGGAAAAGGATGGGAGAACACACAGATTGCTTTCGATAAAGGACAAAGAAGTAAAAACAGAAGTAAGCAACACCATACTTCTCATGAGTGGGAAGGAACTTCTCACAGAAATGGAGAAGAAAGAATATCCACAATTCTTTGTTGTAAGGAAACTGAGGATTGTTCTGACTAGAACAAGAGTGGATGATTTACCAGATGAGATTCAGGAACTACTGGAAGAGTTCGCTGACATCATAGTGGATGAACTACCTCGTTTGTTTCCAGCGATGAGGAGTGTGAGTCATCACATTGATCTCATACCAGGGGCCAGTTTTCCGAATAAGGCTGCGTACAGATTGACACCGCAAGAAAATGAGGAGGTCAAGAACCAGGTCTAGGGTTTGTTGGACAAAGGATTGGTCAGAGAAAGCTTGAGTCCATGTGCCATTCCAACAATGCTTAGTCCGAAGAAGGATGGAGGTTGGAGAATGTGTACCAAATCTAGAGCAATCAACAAAATTACCATCAGGTACAGATTTCCACTGCCGAGAATGGATGATCTGATGGATTGCCTGAGCGGGGAAAATTATTTTTCAAAGATCGATCTGAAGAGCGGATATCACCAGATTCGCATGAGGGAAGGTGATGAATGGAAAACAACATTCAAGACAAATGAAGGTTTGAACAAATGGCTGGTCATGCCGTTTGGTTTGACAAACGCGCCAAGCACATTCATGAGGCTGATGAATGAAGTCTTGAAGGAATTCATTGGGAAATTTGTAGTCGTATATCTGGATGATATATTGATTTTCAGTAAGACGAAGGCTGGACATTTGAAACATTTAGCCATTGTGATGAGAAAGCTACAACAGGAGAAGTTGTTGATAAACATGAAGAAATCTTCATTTATGCAGACATAGCTCATTTATTTGGGTTTTGTTATTTCAGCGAATGAGTTGAAAATGGATCCAAGTAAGGTGGAAGTGATTAAGAATTGGCCATCACCGAAAAATATTTTCGAGGTGAGGAGTTTTCATGGTTTGGCTAGTTTCTACCGAAAATTCATTAGGAATTTTAGTGGAATTAGCGCAGCGATGATGGACACAGTGAAGAAGCGGCATAAGACTTTTCACTGGACAGCAGAGGCTGAGAGGAGCTTCAATCTGTTGAAGCAGAAGATAATAGAGAAACCAATATTGTTGTTGCCTGATTTCCAGAAGACATTTCAGGTGAAATGTGATGCCAGTGGGTATGCCATAGGAGTGGTCTTAAGCCAGGATGACAGGCCAGTTGCATATTTCAGCGAGAAGCTAGATGACGCAAAACTGAAGTACTCCACATATGATAAAGAGTTTTATGCTATCATGCAGGCGTTGAAGAAGTGGAGGCATTATTTGATCCCGAAAGAATTTGTATTGTACAACGATAATCATGCATTGCAGTTTGTGAGTCAACAAGAGAAGTTGAATCAGAAACATGCAAAATGGGTAGAGTATATGCAAAATTTTACATTTGTAATTAAACACATTTCAGGAACTGCTAACAAAGTGGCTAATGCTTTGAGCAGGAAATGTTTGTTTTTGCAGGAGTTCYGAGTTAAGACATTGGGTTTTGAAAACCTGAGGGACATGTACGCAGGTGATGCATATTTTGCAGAAGCATACGAGGCARCTGAGAATCCAGTTCTTAGAGACAGAATCCCGTGGATGGATTACATGATTYAGAATGGATTGTTGTTCAGAGGCAACCAATTATGCATTCTGAATTGCTCCATGAGGGAGAACTTGCTAAAGGAGAAGCACAACGATGGATTAGAAGGGAATTTTGGCCACGACAAAACATTTGCAAAGTTGAGCGAATCATATTTTTTGCCAAGCATGGGAGCAGATGTTAAAAGGTTTGTTGAGAGATGTCAGATTTTCCAGCATTCGAAAGGGAGAAAGCAGAATACAGGGTTTTACCAGCCATTGCCCATACTAGAGAGGCCATGGGAGGCGATCAGCATGGATTTTGTATTGGGTTTGCCGAGGACGCAAAGAGGGGTTGATTCCATCTTTGTGGTGGTAGATAGGTTTTCAAATATGGCACATTTTATACCATGCCAGAAGACCAGCGATGCAACACACATCGCAAATTTCTTTTTCAAGGAGATCGTTAGACTCCATGGATTGCCGAGAAGTATAGTGTCAGATAGGGATACCAAATTCATTAGGCATTTTTGGAGGGCGCTATGGAAGAAGCTGGGAACTAATTTTTCATTTAGTTCAGCTTACTATCCTTAGACGGATGGGCAGACGAAATTAGTCAACAGGAGTCTGGGAGATTTACTGAGAAGCTTGGTGACAGAGCATCATAGTAGCTGGGATAACATATTGCCACAAGCAGAGTTCGCATACAACGATTCAGTGAATCGGAGTACAGGCAGAAGTCCATTTCAGATTGTGTATGGGACACAACTGAGGGGAGTTTCTGAACTCAGGGAGCCAGAACAGACTGTGACTAGCAGCGCTAGTGTAGAAGAGTTTGCTGAAGAAATGAGGGAACTTCACGATGAGGTGAAGCAACGACTGATAAACATAAATCAGGAATACAAGCACAGAGTAGATCAACATCGGAGACAACTTCAGTTTGAAGTTGGTGATCTTGTTCTGGCACACTTGAGGAAGGAAAGATTCCCAAGGGGGACATATAACAAGCTGAAAATGAAAAAGATTGGGCCATGTAAGGTCCTGAAGAAATTTGGAGAGAGCTCTTATGAAATTGAGTTGCCGGATGGCATCGGGATATCTCCGATATTCAATGTTTCAGATTTATACCCATACAGGGCTGGAGAAGTAGAGGCTGGAACTGAGGAACCAGTGATCCAGTGGATGAAACAATTACCAATAGCAGAGAAGCCACAAATGGAGTGAATACTGGACAAGAGGGTGGGTAAGAAGACCAAGAGAAAGGAATACTTTGAATATTTGGTCAAGTGGAAAAACCACCCAATGGAAGATTCCAGCTGGGAGACTGAAGCGATGATACATAAGCATGGACAGACCGTGCAGGAGGTCATGGATAGGAGCCCATGAAAATTTTCAAGCCGAGGAGTATGATGCAGGAGCATCACCAACTCATCAAGGAGCATCGCCCAAGACAAGCGAGCCAGCATGAAAGACAACGAACAACTGGACAAGGCCAACTGAAACTTTTTGAAATTTCATTTAAGATGATGCGCCAATGTATAAATGAACCACTTATGGAATGCGCCTTTGTATCTATAGTGGACCTTGAGCCTTTAAGCTCTCATCCTTAGGTAGATGAGGCATTTAATAGATTTAATGTAGGTAGATAGGATTTTATTTCCAGATTAGACAGCTTTAGAGTTCGAGAGGGAAAACGGATATAGACGCCCTCACTTGTACATTGTAAAATAATTCAGAAGCATTCAGAAGAGAAGAGAAAGCAGAGAATTTTGCGAAGAACAACCATGTACAGAAGATTGAAATTAATAGAATGAAGTTATGTTTCAATTTCAGGGTTGTTGTTGTTTATCTGTGTTAATGATGTGTTCACGAATGTTTATTTCTAGATATGCATTTGCTTGTTATATGCTATGCATGTGATTTCATGGGTTTAAACTGAATTCTAGAAGAGAGAAGAGAATAAGTTTCAATTGTTTCTCAGTCTGAGCTAGGAGATTCCTGCATAGAGTGCAGTTGAATTCATCTGCATAGAGTGCGTTGATGAGGGCTCGATAGTTAAACACTTATTCTAATTCACCCAGAAGTCATAGGGTTGTTGTGGAAGCTGTGTGAAGAGTGCATAGGCGAAATTAGAAGTCTCAGTTGTTAATCTGAGAAAAAAGAAGGCAGAGACTACTGTTGCAGGAGGTGCACAGAGTCTGAAAGACTCAACACTTTGGGAGTTATTGAAGGTTGAACACGAAGAGTGTGCACAAAGCCTCTGAAGGAATCAGAGTGGAAAATCTCAGGAGGGTCGGCACTTCTGATATCGTAGAAGAGAGCCCAGAAGGTTCATCAAACAAGGGTCATGCAAGGTTGTGGTCGCGGCTTGGAGAGGAAATTCTCAAAAGGAGAAATCAACGGCCAGGATTCACAAGGGAGATTTGTGAAGTCCCGACAGTCGCCGGGTCTTGGAAAAGTTGTGCAGGATTTATGTCTTAGGCGCAGGAAGGATCCAAGTGCCATTGGGAATTGGCTCATCGGGGTTTGTAGAAACAAGAGTTTTATGCCTGTTGAAATCGCGATTAGCGATTTTCCGACGCAACCGGAGCCGTTGATTGTTGCGGGGACACATGGAGTGAGATCACCATGGGAGTGTGGGGTCCAGGCATCAGTGAAAAAAGGACAGGTGTCATCAAGGTTCGGGACTTGGAGAGCCTCGCGAGTTTGTGCAACGGGAATTGCGATTTCCCAATCGCACGCGAGTCCGAGTCATAGGTTCTGGAGAGAAGAGGACAAGTGTCGGGGAAGTCAACCTTCGCGAGGTCAACGCAAGGCGCCATCGCGAGTTAGGATTCAGAGATTTCTGGTGACAAAGAATCACGACATCGTATATGCCGATTTCCTGATAGGGAAATCTCTGATGAGAACAAAGGAGTATCAACATTTGGACCCATCTGGGTTCGGGGTTTTGGACAGAACGAGGAACGTGCCCACAAGGTTCGCGATAACACGAAACCCGATTTCCCAATAAGACAAAGGGGAGATCATAAGGAAAGTCTGTGGGTGTTGAGACCTCCCGACAGGAGGTAGAAGAGCAATTTAGTTCTTCGAGCCAGAGGAGGAGGAGATCCTGGTGGTTGCGGACGTGTAGGGGAGGCGTTTTCTCCAAGGTCTTCCATATTAGACGGGTGATATGATTAGAAGGTGACATACTATTTCTCATTGCTTTGGGCTCGACAAAACCGGATTTGCTCAATAGGGTTTCAATTGTTGCTAGTCCTCATAACATGTACATAATGCATGGGATATACTTATATACATCATCATGTAACCAATATTAATTGCTATATCAATGTCGAACCCTAAAAATAGTGCTCACGAGGTCAAAATATAAATTTATATATCTTGACACACACAAAGATACATGCAATATTTAGTAGTGGAATCGTCCCAATGACAAATTTGAGTGCATGGAATATTTTTTATTTACTTAAAATTTATAAGAGAAAGGATTACAATTTTTTACATTGGTTATAATGATGTCATTGATTTATGGGGACATTATTGATTTGTGACTCTTGTTTATGATACATATGATTCTTTTAGCTATGAGCAAAGTTGTACCACAACTATGCAGGAGAAAATCAATATGTAGCTAATGGATTTTCATAGCTCTATGGACATTGCTATGAATGTGGCTTGTCATAGCTCTATGGACATTATTTTGAACATTGTTTGAACATTGCAAGATAAGATTTACCTATTTCTGATTTTTCACCTGTCTTTTCATGTGCATCCTTTTATTACTCCTTACAGTAGTAATTTAAGCAAACTGGATCAGATTTCACTTTTCTTTTTCAACCAAATCCATTCAATATTCTCAATCCATAAGCTATAGGTATCAATATATAAGTGAATAAGTGAATATTAGTAGTTACAATAAAAAAAACATTAGTATTGTAGATCATTGACGTAGTCTAAATGTTCTACAATTTTTACTTTGTCTGACTACTATCACTGAAATCTAGTAATGTGATTGCTGGTGAAAATGGCAATTTTACATAGTTCAAATCATGTTTTTTAATGCATAAATCGATTCAACACCGTCAAAAACTCCCTGGGCACCTACTATATGCAATCTCAACCACTGGAATAAGCAATTCCAATTATTTTTCTAAATTTCTAGTCGTATTTTGAACGAAACCAGTCGAAAAAATTACCCAGAAAAAGGAAAAAATGTAGAACATTTAGACCGCGCTTATATAATCATGGTGTTATTGGTAGTAATAGAAGCCATCATGTTATCCATCTCTGTGTAGGAGTTTTATATTTCCACATATTTCCCTTGGACAATCACTATAGCTCCAATACAAATAATAAACAATTCCAATGCCATAAATGCTATTGGATTCAGATTGGCCCATCACTAGATCAACATAACTTCAGTTTCATGCACATGCTTCTAAAAACTAAGCAATGATTAATTGCTTTGAATCTATTTCAACTATTTCTTTTATTTATTAATATATATATTAAATCCCTTAGTAATACTCTTTCACTACTAACTTAAAAAAAAAATCCATTTGACTATATGAACTTTTCTTCTTTGTCTCTAACCTTTTTCTATTTATAATATCCCATTTATTTACTAATATATTTAAGCAATGATTAGTTGCTTTGAATAGTTGCTTTCAACCATTTCATATATATATATATATATATTAAATCCCTTAGTAATACTTTTTCACTATTAACTTAAAAAAAAAAATCATTTGACTATATGAACTTTTCTTCTTTGTCTCTAACCTTTTTCTATTTATAATATTCCATTTATTTACTAATATATTAAATACCTTACTAATATGTTTTAACTTTTTACTTAACTTAAAAAAATTAATCCATTTGACTTTGTCTTTTATATTTTTTTATAATTAATAACACCTAATATATTTATTAAATATTAAACCTTTTTCATTAATATAATTAGGTATTAAACCTCTAATACTTTCTTTTCTTTTCTTATTTTATTTGTACTTTTAAGTAAGTTTTTTTTATATTCTTAACCCAATTATATAGACTTTCTTCTTTGTCTAAGTTTTTTTTATATTCTTAACGCAATTATATAGACTTTCTTCTTTGTCAATAACCTCTTTGCTATTTATAATATCTCATTTAGATACTAATATATATTAAATCTCTTACTAATATGTTTTCATTGAACTTAAAAAAAATTAACTTAAAAAAATTAATCCATTTGACTTTGTCTTTCATATCTTTTATGATTAATAACACCTAATATATTTATTAAATATTAAGCCTTTTTCATTAATATCATTAGGTATTAAACTTCTAATACTTTGTTTTTGTTTCTTATTTTATTTGTACTTTTAAGTAAGTCTTTTTATATTCTTAATCCAATTATAGACTTTCTTCTTTGTCAATAACCTCTTTGCTATTTATAATATCCTATTTAGATACTAATATATATTAAATCCCTTACTAATACGTTTTCATTGAACTTAAAAAAAAATTAACTTAAAAAAATTAATCCATTTGACTTTGTCTTTCATATCTTTTATGATTAATAACACCTAATATATTTATTAAATATTAAACCTTTTTCATTAATACCATTAGGTATTAAACCTCTAATAGTTTGTTTTCGTTTCTTATTTTATTTGTACTTTTAAGTAAGTCTTTTTTATATTTTATTTGTGTGTACAATTGGCCTTGAAATTGCAATTGGAGGGAGAAGCAGTGATATGTTACTTACCTTATTTTTCTTGTATGTTGTAATTACAAAAGGATTCTGATGACAAGAAGATTCATTACTGCCTAGCTTGAGGTGGAACCCTCTATCGTACTAGTCGATTTCCACATACTTCGAGGGTGTCGACCGACGTTAGAAACTATAACCAATAGTCCACTCTTTCATGGTTGCCATATGTGACATCATTTCAAATTCTATACATTTTCAACACACATATAATTCATTTTTCAGACTCCCTTTCCCGGGGTTCTTTCACTTATCTATATGTTGGCTTGGTCTCTTACTTATCTATCTATAAACTTGTGTAGGGAACTTTAATAATAATAATAATAGGGAAATGAATCCTCCTGTATTTAAAGTATTCGCTCGTTAGTTGGTAGCACAGATTGGATCCAAAGTAGTACAGGTACTGATATTACTTGTAAGGGTCTTATCTCCTTTGGAAATTATACAAATGTGTTTCCATCATTGTGCTAAGCTCCGCAGTTTTCTTCAATGGACAATATGACACCAAAT
>JZKD02S1673826.1:839163-856733 GCA_000966675.3 Picea glauca
CCAATACATTAGAAAGTAATTTTTTGTCTTGATTTATATACAATCATGCAATGTTGAATTCCAATTTTTAAGTAAAGTAGCATGATAATTTAGGTGCACATTGGTATTTGTTTTGTAACTATTACAATGCCCTCTGGAGTTTCTAAAAAGAATGTTGTGTTTGTAGCTTTTGGTGTGAGTCTTGGTTTTGTGTGTACAATTGGCCTTGCAATTGGAATTTTCCTTTAGAGGAGATAGAGACACAATCAACAAGTTTTTTTTTATGTCAATGATATGTATGTAATCTCCCTGGATGGCCAATTTACTCATCTTGTTCTTGATGTTAGAATACAATTTAGTTTGTCAACTATTTTAGACTGTTGTGTGAAAGTTGAGTAGTTTTCTTATCCCATCTATGGGCTATATGATGAAATACTTGCAGAGAAGCATGATCCGAAAGTTTTCTTGGGGCATTTAAAGAGATTCCATTTCAAAGAGCTTCATGTTGCCATTGATAATTTTAGTAGCAAGAATATTCTAGGTTCAAGAGGTTTTGGGAATGTGTACAAGGGGTGCCCACAATATGGCACTTGTGTAGCCATAAAGAGATTGAAACATAGTAATGTTGTTGTGGGATAAATCCAATCCTAGACAGAAGTAGAGATATGATCGGATTGGTTGTGCATAGGAATTTGTTGAGATTATGTATATTTTACATGACATCTATAGAAAGACTATTGGTTTATCCATACATGGTGAATGGAAGTGTTGCATCTTGTTTGAGAGGTAATTTTTCCTTTTTCCCTCGAGGTATGTTTTTTTTTCGATTATACAAATTTCTCATCACACACCATAATCACAACTATTGTCTCATTGATTTCACCACACTCAATATTCGATTCAGTGCTACTTGATATTGTGTTATTTTCTTTTGAATGGCCGCGAGAGTAGTCCTTCCAACAGGAAACTAGAAAGAAGAATAAAAAAATTATTAAAGTGATAATTGCACCTGCTATGACCAATATATATGGAGATGGGGTCTTCCATATTAGACGGGTGATCCGATTAGAAGGTGACATACTATTTTTCATAGCTTTGGGCTCGACAAAACCTGATTTGCTCAATAGGGTTTCGATTGTTGCTAATCCTCATAACATGTACATAATGCATGGATATACGTATATACATCATCATGTAACCAATATTAATTGCTATATTAATGTCGAACCCTAAAAATACTGCTCACAAGGTCAAAATATAAATTTATATATCTTGACACACACAAAGATACATGCAATATTTAGTAGTTTAATCGTCCCAATGACAAATTTGAGTGCATGGAATATTTTTTATTTACTTAAAATTTATAAGAGAAAGGATTACAATTTTTTACATTGGTAATAATGATGTCATTGATTTATGGGGACATTATTGATTTGTGACTCTTGTTTATGATACATATGATTCTTTTAGCTATGAGCAAAGTTGTGCCACAACTATGCAGGATAAAATCAATATGTAGCTAATGGATTTTCATAGCTCTATGGACATTTCTATGAATGTGGCTTCTCATAGCTCTATGGACATTGTTATGAACATTGTTTGAACATTGCAACATAAGATTCACCTATTTCTGATTTTTCACCTGTCTTTTCATGTGCATCCTTTTATTACTCCTTATAGTAGTAATTTAAGCAAACTAGATCGGATTTCACTTTTCTTTTTCAACCAAATCCATTCAATATTCTCAATCCATAAGCTATAGGTATCAATAAATAAGTGAATAAGTGAATATTAGTAGTTACAATAAAAAAAACATTAGCATTGTATATCATTGACGTAGTCTAAATGTTCTACAATTTTTTCTTTGTCTGACTACTATCACTGAAATCTAGCAATGTGATTGCTGGTGAAATTGCAATTTTACAGTGTTCAATTCATGTTTTTTAATTCATAAATTGATTCAACACTGTCAAAAACTCCTTGGGCACCTGATATATGCAATATCAACCACTGGAATATGCAATTCCAATTATTTTTCTAAATTTCTAGTCGGATTTTGAACGAAACCAATTGAAAAAATTACCCAGAAAAAGGAAAAAATGTAGAACGTTTAGACTACGCTTATATCATCATGTTGTTATTGGTAGTAATAGAAGCCATCATGTTAGCCATTTTTGTGTAGGAGTTTGATATTTCCACATATTTTCTTTGGACAATCACTATAGCTCCAATACAAATAATAAACAATTTCAATGCCATAAATGCTATTGGATTCAGATTGGCCTATCACTAGATCAACATAACTTCAGTTTCATGCACATGCTTCTMAAAACTAAGCAATGATTAGTTGCTTTGAATCTATTTCAACTATTTCTTTTATTTATTAATATATATATTAAATCCCTTAGTAATACATTTTCACTACTAACTTAAAAAAAAAAATCCATTTGACTATATGAACTTTTCTTCTTTGTCTCTAACCTTTTTCTATTTATAATATCCCATCTATTTACTAATATATTTAAGCAATGATTAGTTGCTTTTAATCTATTTCAACTATTATATATATATATATATATATATATTAAATTCCTTAGTAATATTTTTTCACTACTAACCTTTCTTCTTTGTCTATAACCTTTTTCTATTTATAATATTCCATTTATTTACTAATATATTAAATACCTTACTAATATGTTTTAATTTTCTACTTAACTTAAAAAAATAAATTAATCTATTTGACTTTGTCTTTCATATCTTTTATGATTAATAACACCTAATATATTTATTAAATATTAAACCTTTTTCATTAATATTAGGTATTAAACCTCTAATACTTTGTTTTCTTCTTTTATTTTATTTGTACTTTTAAGTAAGTTTTTTTTATATTCTTAACCCAATTATATAAACTTTCTTCTTTGTCAATAACCTCTTGGCTATTTATAATATCCCATTTAAATACTAATATATATTAAATCTCTTACTAATATGTTTTCATTGAACTTAAAAAAAATTAACTTAAAAAAATTAATTCATTTAATTTTGTCTTTCATATCTTTTATGATTAATAACACCTAATATATTTATTAAATATTAAACCTTTTTCATTAATACCATTAGGTATTAAACCTCTAATACTTTGGTTTTGTTTCTTATTTTATTTGTACTTTTAAATAAGTCTTTTTTATATTCTTAATCCAATTATAGACTTTCTTCTTTGTCAATAACCTCTTTGTTATTTATAATATCCCATTTAGATACTAATATATATTAAATCCCTTACTAATATGTTTTCATTGAACTTAAGAAAAAAATAACTTAAAAAAATTAATCCATTTGACTTTGTCTTTCATATCTTTTATGATTAATAACACCTAATATATTTATTAAATATTAAACTTTTTTCATTAATACCATTAGGTATTAAACCTCTAATACTTTGTTTTCGTTTCTTATTTTATTTGTACTTTTAAGTAAGTCTTTTTTATATTTTAACCCAATTATATAGGCTTTCTTCTTTGTCAATAACCTCTTTGCTATTTATAATATCCCATTTAGATACTAATATATATTAAATCCCTTACTAATATGTTTTCATTGAACTTAAAAAAAAATTAACTTAAAATAATTAATCCATTTGACTTTGTCTTTCATATCTTTTATGATTAATAACACCTAATATATTTATTAAATATTAAACCTTTTTCATTAATATGATTAGTTATTAAACCTCTAATACTTTGTTTTTGTTTCTTATTTTATTTGTACTTTTAAGTAAGTCTTTTTTATATTCTTAACCCAATTATATAGACTTTTTTCTTTGTCAATAACCTCTTTGCTATTTATAATATCCCATTTAGATACTAATATAGATTATTATTTTTTTATTATTATTAAATCCCTTACAAATACATTTTCATTGAACTTAAAAAAATTAATTCATTTGATTTTGTCATTCAAACCTCTTTGCTATTTATAATATCCCATTTAGTTACTAATATATATTAAATCCCTTACTAATACGTTTTCATTGAACTTAAAAAAATTAATTTGTTTGATTTTGTCATTCAAATCTTTTATGATTAATACCTCATATATTTATTAAATATTAAACCTTTTCACTAATACCATTAAGTATTAAACCTCTAATACTTTGCTTTCATTCTTATTTTATTTGTACTTTTAAGTAAGTCTTTTTTATATTCTTACCTTTCCATTTTTTATTTAGAAAATTGGGAGAGTCAAAACTATTCGTCTATATTATAAAAAAACACACATTTACACATAGTTATAACTTTATTATATAAAATTATTCAGATCTAACTATTTCTTAATTTAGGTGGTGTAGTTGAGAGAATATCTCAACAAAAAACAATGCAATCTTATTATGTTAATGGAAGCATTATCTCCAACACCCTCTCTTAATGATCACAATATGGGGAATGATACTGGAATCAAATAAACATATTTTAAAAAATAGTTTTTGAACTTTGATCTCTGATAAAATTTTCATTAGCAACTTTATCCACTTTTGAAATCTCATAGATTGAGCTCCATCACACAACCATTCATTATGAGCTACCACTTGATCCCTTTAATAAATGATTGCTTCAGACCATAAAAGTCATTGTAAAAGACTGTAAACATAACCAATGGCAATATTCTTGGAGCACCGCATTCACCAAGAACCACAAGATTTTAAGTTATGTTATTAAAGAAGCAACTTAGACAAATTTCACATACAAAACAATTCACACTTGCACTAAATTAAAAAATAAATTATATGTTATTAAAGAAGCTAATATAGTTGCCCTCTCTTTCCTTCAAGTCTCTTGTTCCAAAATAGATGTTGCCATTAACTGGTGGCTTCTTTTCCATGACAAAGATGTTGGAGTGACTTCACACACACCTAGGATTTATTGTTCCTAAGGTTTTTCCTTGTTTATTAGTTATTATTAGTTATTATTCAGTCTCCTATATTTTAGGAAGAATATTCCTCTAGGGAGAATATTCTCTTCAGTTTTCACTTCAGTTTGACTAGTTGAGTGGAGTCTAGATGCTGCATTGGTTTTGTCACCATGCAACATTGGGATCATCACCAACTAATCTGCATTAGCCTTGGTATCATCACTAGACTGGTGCATTACTCATGATTCCCTGATCTCCTACTCACTTCACTCTGGTTCAGTCAGTTAACTGAAAACTGGTAGACTAATTAACTCAGCTAGGTGGTAGTTCACTCTCATAACTTCCTGAGAGACTAGATTAGGTGGAAGTTTACTCCCATAACTGTTGGTGTGTGTCTAGATCACCCTAGACCACCACTATGGAACATTGGCTTCTCCTCCAGTGCGCATTGGTTGAGTTATACAGAGTATATCATGTGTAAATTATTTATTATTCATTACGATTAATGAGAATTATTCCATTCTTTCTCTCTTGCTTCTTCTTTCTCAATTTCTCTTTGCAAATGTGTGTGGTATTTTCTAGCTAGATCTATTCTTTGCAGTTTCAACACATTTACATGGTATCAAAGTCGATGAAATGCTAAGAAAAGCTAGACCAAATTATTTTTTGCAAGTACCAAAGATTGAAGACAACGGAAAGATGGAATTCCCAAAATAATTCATTCTTACACCTTACAATTACTTTACATGGAAGGAGAGAATAATCGTGCATCTCCAAACCATAGGATTATATAGGTTAACCTTGAATATAGAGATAGAACTGACATTAGCCATAGAAAAATCCAAGTATCTAACTTGAATGGATGAAGCATTCAAAACAATTTGCAGTCTCATCTCTCCTGATCTCCTTTTTCACATATCTTCCTGTAAAACCCCCAATGAAGCCTGGACCACCTTCGAAGAGCTCTTTGGAAAACAGGATGATATAAGGGGATGCATGATCGAGGTGGAATCTGATGGCAACGCGGCCCCTTCACTACCCGCAGGTCGTAAAGTCCACGCGCACTCACAGGATCTTCTTCTCTTCGGTCCGAAGAACACCAAGGTTCTTCTATTTCCCTATCGGGAAATCTACACCCACAGATTCTCACTCCTGCGCGATCCCCCTTTCTTGAATTATCGGAGGATCAAAACTCGCGGCTTCGCAAGTTCTCTATTGATCACTGGACTCTCAAATCTCTGAGACCCGATGGCATTTGTCTACACTGACTTACTCTTTCCTCTATCGGGACTTCGGCTCTATCGCGACTTCGCAACTCGCGATATCAAGCACTCATTTTTTCAACCCTCGATATCCGATGCGCTGAAACACCGATGCACACGTGAGTTGACTTTTCAACGGTCCCTTATCTTGTCGGGACTTCGGACTTCGTGGGATCGCGAATCCTAACACCCAATATTCAGAACTTCTCGCGGCGAGGTCCCGATGACTTCGTGCCACCTGTACTCGACTTCTCCGACTCCCTGTGGCCCACACTGTCTACGCAACCGTCGAGATATTGTGTATCGCAATATCGCGATTCTCGTTACCAAGTCTTGGGCGCTTTTCTCACGAGATCCCGATAGGCGATATCGCGAGTAATCCAACCGGCCCTGGCTGACTTGGATCAACGACTCTGCCCCTCCTGAGCTTAGAACCTCTCCATACTTACGCTGTAACTACCTTGCACCTCCGCAAGATCCGACAGCCCTCGGAACTTCGCAAAATCTCCTCGAAGGATTTCGATCATCCGTTCTTCCTTTGGTGATTCTGCGAACTGAACAAAGTACTTTCCCACGTAGACTTGTTCACCTGCACGCGAGCCTGCAACGCTTCTCTCAGACTCTCCACGACAGCTTCTCTGCACTTACCCTTCAGTGAATTAGAAGGTCTATTCCTCCTAAGCTTCCATGAAATTCTCAATTACTTAGAAGGAACTTTGCACGCACTTATTGCGGCAAATATTCAACCTTGTCTAAGTGTTGAAGTCGCTCGACTCTGCGCACTCCTGCAGTAGCAGTCTTTCAAATATTTTCTCAGGTTCACAACCTTGAGGCTTTTCCTTGGCCTACACACTCCTTGCACGACACTTGTGCCTAACTGCACCTTCGAGAAAATGAGAACAAAAGCTATCTCTAATTGAACCCTTCTGTCAACGCACTCTTTGCGGACAATTCGACTGCACTCCTTGCAGGAATCCTCTGGCTCAATTAGAGAAACAATTGAAACTCATTCCATCTCCCTCTCAGACTTCAATTCAACCATGAAATCACATACATAGCATATAAAAGCAAATGTATGACAGGAAGCAAATATCCATGAGCATAACATCAATACACAGAGAAACAACACAAACCATGAATTTGAATCAAAGCTTTATTCTATTAATTCAAATGCTTGTACATGGGTGTTCTTCATACAATTCTCTGCATGCTCTTCTCTTCTTTCTCCTGAATAATCTAGCTAATATTACAATAATACAATGAGGGTGTCTATATCCATTTTCCCTCTCGGACTCTAGGCTATCAAATCTAGAATTAAAATCCTATCTACCAGCATTAACTACATTAAATGTCGACTATCTACCTAAGGATGAGAGCTATCCGCTCAAGGTCCATTACAATATACAAGTGCGCCTTCATAAATGGCTTCATTAAAGACTTTGCGCAACATTCCCAAAGTATTTTCAAAATGTGTGCTGCCTCATCCAGATGTCTTCCGCTTCACGTTGGCTCTCTTGATGAGTGAGCGATGCTCCTGCATCAAAATCGCTCACATTGGATCCAAAAAGCTTCGAAAATCTCCAATATTTCTTTACAAAATTCAAGGATTTACTGTCACAACTCAAAGCTTGTGGGGTTGATAAATATAAGGAGGAGAAACAAGTGGTTCTCACCATTCTCTTCAAAATTGGTCCCGAATTCCCTATGTTCGTATCCACATTCCATTTAGTCAAATTCGCCTATGGAGCCACCTGGAAGATGCCTTCTCTTGAGGAATTTATCGAATCCATGACACAAGAGAAAACCAAGCTCATCAACATGGGAAAAATCAAAGGCCCAAAGGTGCATGCACTTATTGTGAAAGATGTAAACCATCAATATCTTAAATCTAAAGATAAAGACAAAAGGAAATCTCATGCAAATCCGAATAAGGAAGGGTACTCCAAACCCTTCACCGATGCCTCTGGATCCAAAGGTGGAAAGGAAAGAAAAGGGGAGAAATGCACATACTGCCATAAAGGATTCCATCCATAATCCTCATGCATGTAGAAAAAAATAGATCTAATGAATCAAATACTTCAACAAAACAACCTTGGAGATCGCATCCCCGAGGGTGCCAAGAAGAAGAAGACAGAATATCATAATCCCAAGAAATGTACTTCTAGTCATGTCTTGATTTCCATCAACTCCTCTCCATTTGCTTGGATTGTAGATTCAGGAGCATCACATCACATGGCTTCCACAAAAGCAGTCTATTCTTGATTGGATTCATGAAAATCTCCTCCTATTTTGATGGGGGACAACTCTCCAGTCGAGGTGATCGACAAAGGAAGGATTGAACTCACCAACAAAAGCTTCGAGAATGTGCTGCATGTTCCCAAACTTTCCGTCAATCTTGTCTCTGTGTATCAGATGATGAATTACGGCACCAAAAAGAAAGTAATATTCACACCTAATGCAATGGACATCTATGACATGCAAGCTAATTCTAGGGTTTCTACTAGTGAGGTAAATCATCCATCTAGATTGTATACATTTTCTGAATTTATTGAACCAGATTCTCCTTTACGGCTTACCCATGCTGATGAAAGTAGTAGGATATGGTACGAAAGGTTTGGGCATTTGAATTTTAGATATATGCAACAACTTAGAAAGCAAAGATTGGTTCATGGTATACCAGACATCGATTCTTCCAAAGGAATCTGTGAGGGATGTGTTCTTGGAAAACACCCTCAAGAGAAATTCGACAAAGGAAAGACTCAGAGAGATTCCTCTCCTTTAGATCTGATCCATAGTGAACTCATGGGTCCTTTTCCACATCCATCAATTAACAAAGAAAGGTTTGTTCTCATTTTTGTTGATGATTTCTCATGTTTCACATGGATTTACTTTCTCAGGAACAAATCCGAGGTCTTTCAACACCTCAAAGATTTCAAATCCCTTGTTGAGACACAATCCATAAATAAAATCAAAGTCCTTCAAACTGATAATGGGGGAGAGTATGCCAATCATGAGATCTCGAATCTTTGTCATGAGGAGGGAATTTAGCTGCATCACATAGTTCCCATACTCCGCAGCAAAACAAAGTTGTTGAGCAGAAAAACAGATCTCTAAAAGAGATGGCATCTTGCATGCTACATGAAAAGTCACTAACACAAAGACTATGGGTCGAAGAACTTAATTGTGCAACCTACATCCAAAATAGATCTCCCCATATATTTGTCAAGGATAATACCCTCTACAAGGCTTGGAGCAGCCTCAAACCGGAAGTGACCCACTTTCGTATTTTCGATTCACGTGCATGGGCCTAGATTCCCTCTGAAAAGAGGAAGGCACTTGATCCACAGAGAACTGAGTGTATTTTTGTTGGAAACCCCGACGGTGTGAAGGGATACATATTTATTGATCTTTCCTTTGACTAACTCATCATTGAGTGAAGTGTCCAATTCGAGGAAAGTGTCTCACATGTACCTTAGCATACGCATGTAGACACCTTCATTCTTCCACCTGTCTGAGATGATGAGAATGCACATGCCAACTCTTCTTTAGACGAGAGTTCTGATTCAAAGGATTTAGAGGATTTCGATACATAGTCAGTACAGTCAGATGCAGAGTCAGAGCATCCAGATGTAGATGCAGAGCTAGAGAAGAGGCCCAAGTGGGCAGAGACTACTCTTCAGGATGCATGGGATCTTGTTGGTGATCCAGCCGATACTAGGAGAACTTGATCTGATTTCGAGGAGCCTCCTATTTCACTCACTACTACTGAACCATTTACCTCCAGAAATTTTTCCTGGTTCAGTCTCTAGATCCACAGTCTTATGAAGAGGCTGCTGGAAATCCCTTTTGAGAATCCACCATGCAGGAGGAGTACAAATCCCTCTTCGAGAACCAGACTTGGGATCTAGTTCCCCTTCCTTCTGGAAGGAAACTCTTTAGGTGCAGATGGGTCTACTGGACCAAGAGCGCAACAGATCGACAGATTAGCAGATACAAATCCAGGCTTGTTTCCAAAGGCTTTCAGTAGGTGCATGGCATTGACTATGATGAGACCTTCTACCCAATAACAAATATGGATTACTTTTGGCACTTTCCATTGCAAGAATGAAGGGATGGGAAGTCCATCAAATGGATGTGAATAATTCATTTCTTCACGGTGATCTCTCTGAGGAGATCTGTATGGAGGATCCCTAGGGATTTACGCAGGATTCATCTTTGGTCTGTCGACTAAAGAAGTCTCTTTATGGACTCAAGTAGGCTACGAGGGCATGGTATGCCAATATGGACTCCTACATGTTGTCATAGAACTATGTACATTTTAAATCAGACCCATATGTCTACATGCTCAAGACGACTGATTCACTTCTACTCTTAGTTATGTATGTTGATGATTTGTTGATCACTGGTTGCTGGAATTCAACGATTGTTGCAGTTAAGAGGATTCTACATGACAGGTTTTTGATGATGAACATGGGTCTGCTACACTTCTTCCTTGGACTTGATATAAGTTAGGATGCATCAGGCATCAAACTGTCTCAGGCCAAGTATGCATGAGATCTCCTTGAGATATTTCACATGAAAGACTACAAGTTTTCTCTGACTCCTTTCCTATCAGGAGTCAAACTTGAGAATGGCGAGGGAACTCCATTGGTTGACAACACACTATACAAACAACTAGTGGGGAGCTTGTTTTATCTTACACACTCCAAAGAAGACCTCTCCTATGTTGTTGACATAGTTTCCAGGTTCATGTAGGAGACACATGAGCTACATTGGAAGGCTGCAAAGTGTATCCTTCGATACGTACATGGAACCATCACCTTTGGGATTCATTATACAATAGAATCTACATTAGATCTCATCGGGTTTACCAATTCTGACTGGGCTGGCGACAACACTGATCACAAGTCCACATCTAGTTACTCACTCAATCTTGGTTTCGGGCCTATCTGTTGGTTGAGCAAGAAGTAGGTTGTTATTGATTTTTATTCAGCCGAGGCAGAGTGTAGAGGAGTAGTTAACATAACTCTTCAGGCTATGTGGCTATAACATTTCCTCATTGAGTTGGGAATTCAGTTTCGTCGGTCGATTGTCATCTGTTGTGACAACCAAAGCACTCTAAAGTTCTGTAGAGATCCAGTTCAGAGGTAGCAGACAAAGTACATCGAGATCAACATGCACTACATCCGGGACTTAGTACACAAGGGGATCATCGACCTACAATTTTGTCCTTTAGTAGAATAGACGACAAACATCTTCACTAAGACCTTCACTGAGTAGAAGTTACATTCTCTGCGAAGTCATCTTGGAGTGAAGGACACATTTTCCGAGCAATTGTAGTTCTTCTTTTTACAAACATTGTACCTTAAGGGGGGGGGTTTTCCCATGAGGTTTTCCCTCTTTCCTCACTTTATTTCAGTGTTTCTTTTGTATTTGGGTACCTAACATGGCTTCATTGCCAGGACCCATTCTTTATTTTCACCATAGTGATGTTCAGGGGGGGTGTTGGAGTTACTTCACACACACTTAGGTTTTTTTTTTCCTAAGGTTTTTCCTTGTTTATTAGTCATTATTAGTCATTATCCAGTCTTCTATATTTTAGGAAGAATATTCCTCTAGGGAGAATATTCTCTTCAGTTTTCACTTCAGTTTGACTAGTTGAGTGGAGTCTAGATGTTGCATTGGTTTTGTCACCATGCAACATTGTGATCATCACCAACTAATGCGCATTAGCCTTAGTATCATCACCAGATGGGCGCATTACCCATGATTCCTTGATCTCCTCCTCACTTCACTTTGGTTCAGTCAGTTAATTGAAGACCGATAGACTAGTTAACTCAGTTAGGTGGCAGTTCACTCCCGTAACTGCCTGAGAGACTAGACTAGGTGGCAGTTTACTCCCGTAACTACTGGTGTGTGTCCAGATCACTCTAGAACACCACTATGGTGCATTGGATTCTCCTCCAGTGTGCATTGGTTGAGTTATATAGAGTATATCATGTGTAATTTATTTATTATTCATTACAGTTAATGAGAATTCTTCCATTCTTTCTCACTTGCTTCTTCTTTCTCAATTTCTCTTTGCAAATGTGTGTGGTATTTTCTAGCTAGATATACTCTGTGCAGGTTCAACACATTTACAAAAAACCTCGTGTATGAAATTGAAAACACATTGCATGCGTGAAAAAATTCCTTCTTCTCATCTTGATACATAACTACAGTTGAAGACAAATTCAACAACGAAATGATGATTTGCAGCATCTCAGAATGATTCTCACCACCGAATGGATTGGATAGATGAGCTGAGCGAAAAATGGGATTTCTTCATATTTATCGTGGATCCGCGTACTTTACACCAGTACTGATGTAGCTCCTTAATTCACACACAACAATCTCTACCCACACACCAACAATATTCAATATGCTCTAGTGCAGATTTAACAATAGGGAGAGGTGGCTCTATCTTCTACAAAATGATGGCTGCAACAAATAAACTTAGATTGTATCTATCACAGTCAATAGAGATCTCACAACATGATTATATGGGCTCCTCCTTGAATCAAACTCACACGGATTCAACTCCTCCTTCAACACCAATCCAAAACACACAAAAAATACACTCCAAAATAAGTAATCTATCTACTCTCCTACAACAAATTATATTTCTTTCATATTTTTGGGCCCTCCCCGATGGGGTTAAACCCATACCAACTCTGATACCAATTTAGAAAATTGAAAGAGTAGTCATATCTTCTCACACACAAAAACTATTCTCGTGTGTGTGTGTGTGTATATATATATATATAGTAAGTTAGAATTGTATTACCTTCAGATTGTTATAAAGATTACAATCACAGTTTTCCTTGGCTTGGACTGCCAATTATGGAAACTAGTCCAAGACTTTTCATCATTCAAAAGATAATCTGCCTCGATGGGACAAAAAAATTGTAATAGTTTTGAGATATACTCTAACAAAAGACATGAGCATAAACGATAATGAGTCTATAGAATTAAAAGACGAAGCCATGACTAGTTTAAAACCTATCATGAGAATGTTCTCCATGCTGGCTGATAGAACGAATGAGTTGCAAAAGGATGGGTGCATCTAGAATGATCACGTTCGAGCAATATGGGTCATGTGTAGAATGTTGACCCATTGAACAAGAGTGTAGAGTCAGTAGCACATTGAGTTTGGCATCCATCTATTCCATTTTGAACCGCAAATCTGTGAGTTTGGAATCCATGCATCCAAATGAATTTTTTGGAATGCTCCAGGAGGACGGTTATCTCCTATTACGAAATTCTAGCTCTGGGTAATATATTGTTCCTCGTAATACCATTACTCTCTTCGCACATACCAGACTTGCAATCACCATAGCTCCATGACTATCACATTTAATTGAAAATCCATCCATGTGCTTGTCTTGGTCAAGGTGTTGGTAGGGGGCTAGATTCCCATTCACTTTGTGTACCTTCATGTCCTTTGCGATGACACCCCATCCATGGGTATTCTAGTATATTATAAAAAACACACACTTACACATAGTTATAACTCTATTATATAGATTTATTCAGATCTAATTATTACATAATTTAAGTGGTGTACTTGAGAAAATATCTCAACAAACAACAACCCAATATTATTACATTAATAGAAGCATTATCTCTAACATTTCTAACCCAATTATATGGACTTTCTTCTTTGTCTTTAACCTCTTTGTTATTTATAATATCTCATTTATTTACTAATATATATTAAATCTCTTACTAATAAATTTTCATTTAACTTTAAAAAAAATTAATCCATTTGATTTTGTCTTTCATATCTTTTACAATTTATAATACATATATTTATTAAACATTTTCAATAATACCATTAAATATTAAACCTCTAATACATTGTTTTCATTTCTTATTTTTTTAAGTAAGTCTTTTTTATATTCTTACCTTTCAATTTTCTAACCCAATTGTATCGACTTTCTTCTTTGTCTCTAACCTCTTTGCTATTTATAATATCTCATTTATGTAGTAATATATATTAAATCCCTTACTAATACGTTTTCATTTAACTAAAAAAAAATTAATCCATTTTTTTTTTGTCTTTCATGTATTTTACGATTAATAATACCTCATATATTTATTAAATATTAAACCTCTAATATTTTGTTTTCATTTCTTATTTTATTTGTGCTTTTACCTAATTACTTTTTCCTATTTATAATATCTAATTTATTTACTAATATATATTTTATTAATAGGTTTTCTCTTAACTTAAAAATTAATTATTTTTTCTTATTAAATATTAAACCTCTAATACTTTGTTTTCATTTCTTATTTTATTTGTATTTTTATTTAATTATTTTTTCCTATTTATAATATCTAATTTATTATTAATATATATTAAATTCCTTATTAATACATTTTCTCTTAACTTAAATAAATAATTATATTTTTCTATTTATAATATCAAATTTATTTACTAATATATATTAAATCCCTTATTAGTATGTTATCTCTTAACTTAAAAAAATAATCCATTTGAATTTGTCTTTCATAATACCTCATATATTTATTAAATATTAAATCTTTCACTAATACCATTATATATTAAACCTCTAAGACTTTGTTTTCCTTTCTTATTTTATTTGTATTTTTACCTCATTCGTTTTTATACACTTACCTTTCCATTTTCTAACCCAATTATATAGACTTTCTTCTTTGTCTCTAACCTCTTTCCAATTTTATAATATCCCATTTATTTACTATATTTTAAATCGCTTAACAATACGTTTTCACTAATGACTTACAAAAATTTAATACATTTGACTTTGTCTACGATTAAAAATACCTCATATATATTTTTTAATATTAAATATTAAACATTTTCACAAATACCATTAAATATTAAACCTTTTCATTAATTAAAAAGAAACCTTAAATCCATAAAAACAAATCCTCTTGTTTTTTGTTAATTTTTTTTTTATTCCTTTTCCGTTAACATTGGAGTGGGCTTTTTTTTAATTCCTTTTCCGTCAACATTGGAATGGGTTTTCTTTTTATTCCTTTTCCGTCAACATTGCAGTGGACTAACTCGAGAACAATCTTTCCTTCCGAGATTGAATTTAGGTCTAGAAATTTCCCTGAAAAGCGGGTTTCTTTGCTCCAGAGTTAGTCTACTCCCTCAACATTTTCTTAAGGAGAAAACTGAACATCCCCACAATTGTATAACTCCACCTCAGCCACAGTTCCAAAGGAATAACGGGACCAATAAACTTCGTTTTACTAAAAAAAAACACAATTCCCAAAACATATTGAGCTTATCCCCAAAACAATTCCCAAAACATATTGAGCTTATCCCACAATTCCCAAAACATATTGAGCTTATCTCACAATTCCCAAAACATATTGAGGATATACAACCTAAGTGAGATTAATGGTTAAGAACATGTGTTTTCTCCTAAAAAATGAGGGTCTCATACACTAATTTGGTATTTGTCTTGGACGTGGCCTTAAAATTAGATTATTATTAATATTATTATAAAATAAAATTAGATTATGGGATAACTAAGGAGATCATGTCTCGAGCCCCCAAGGTTGCAGATATGGAGTGCCAAAAGACTACATGACCATCAGTGTCCACTTACACAGATGGAGACCCTTCTCACCACCACAGAGGATAGGATTTTTAGATGGCATCCACCACACTAGTTGGCTTCTGAGAGGCACTGGGCCTTTCTCCATGAGGTACAAGTCAGGTATTATGGTGAGTGTCATTTCAATATTTGAGGCATTTTGAGTATATTTTATCTTAGTCTCCTTTAGATTTCATGACATATGCTTGGACATTATGCTTTTTGACCCATTTCACCTTGGTGGTTGACATGGTTCCCTAGTAAGTGGTATTCCTTGGGAATGGATTTTCTACTAGGAACTCTGTTGAATATCTATCGTACCATTCCCAACCATACTTACCACTTTCCATCACCTAAAACCCCCTCATTTCCTCGTCTCTTGGGATTTTAGGGTATATTTCTCCAAGAAGGGGTTGTCCCTCATTCGATGGGAAGAAGGAGATGAAGGCCCAGAGGGATTGTTGTTGGCTAAAATGATAAAGGCCTATATATATACCTTCCAGATGCTTCGCTTAGGGATCCCACAAGAAAGAAATGAAACACTTCTCTATAAGAAAAAGGGGGACCCACAAGAATAAACGATATTGAATGCTTAGGGGGTTAGTTAGAGGATAGGAGGTCTCATCACCAGTCGACCTATCATGATCATGGGTACCTAGTGGTATGACATTACCATCATCTGGCCACCAAGCCAGGGTAGTGGATCTCAGTTACACAATTGAGAGAAAGGGGGTCTCATCACGATCCAACCTTATCATTTCTACAAGGTATTTGTGAGTGACACTGCCATTATATGGACACCACACCAGGATAGTGGCCTTCAACTTGTCCCTTAAAACATGAAAGAAAAAAATAATGGCAACAGGATGGGCTTGGAAAAAGTGCATTGCAAACAAAGGTGCCACACACCCTCTACAAAGAAACCCATGAGTGAGATACTACAACCCCTTATATATCATGAACCCCATGCCCAGTGAGTCTTGATCCACAACCACTTCATCTACTTCACATGGATTAGAGAGGGATAACTTGGGAAACACTCCTTGACCTAAGGAAAGATATACCCAATAGGACACCTCATCAACCCTCCCATATCCAAGCTTGGTAAGTTGCATAATATTTTTGAGCACTTACTTGTTTGACTGGGTAATCTTTGATGCACATGCTTAGATGGCTCATTTATTGATTTGATTTACTCACCATGATATTATGACTTGAGATTCTTGGAGGATGTGCTTATTTGTCTTTGCAGGACCTAGTTGGTGGACAATTTTGGAAGAACAAGCCTAGCTTGGGCTTCCATGGGGATTGAATCCCACAAGTTGGATGCCAAGGGCCTGCATTCTGGATGATAGAGACCTACCTTTGGAGGCCTAAAAGACATCATGGATGACATGACCTAGCCCTTACATGCCAAACATTTTTCCTAGGAGAGCAAAACCATCACTTTTAGAAGCTTGACATCACCTAGAGGGCTAGGGTTTGGTGGTGAAGGTGTTGCTTGATGACATGTGGCACGTTTTGAAGGAAGGAAGCTAGAGGACCATCAAGAGAAGACTTGGATGAATGACAAGTGGCCTTTGGAGGCCTAGCCATGCATCTGCTACCCCAACGACTTCTTCAAAGTACCAAAACTTCCCCTAAAGGGGTGATGTCACCTTATGCTAGGGTTTCTTTTGTAATGTCCCCCACCTCTTAGAGAGGTGATGAGGAGACTCAGTGGCCTGGGCACCCCCACTAGGTCATAGTCTCACACTGAAGGGGGGAAAGTCAAGAAGTTAAAAGT
>JZKD02S1673826.1:903973-916921 GCA_000966675.3 Picea glauca
GAGACTAGGAGGTATAATTACAACTAATGGCCTAAAGCCAACATAAATAAAATAACATTACTAATATAATATGCCCCAATTAAGGGGTAATGAGCCAATATTAGGGCTTAATAGATTCTCTGTTTCCTAAAGGATAGACTATTGGCATGTCCCCTTTCATTGCTTTCGTTTCCATGCAGTAGGCCATCTCCAAGATCAATGCAACAGAAACCCAAACCATTTCCCATCATTCCCAAAAGTATGGAAGCAAAAGAAATGAGGTGATATCAGATATAGAAAAGGTGGCAAAAAATGAAGGTGCAAAGTTTTGTCGATCCTAGGAAAGCCTTTTTATGCCCTACTACAATATCTCTGGGCATATCAACTGGAGCAACTAGATCAGCTGGAATAATGTTTGTCTCCCTATGAACTGCTAAAGGGGAAGAAGGTAATGTCTCTTCGTTCTTTTCATTTTTTTTGGACTCCCTCTGAGTCAAGTAACTGTCTCTGAATTCTGAAGGATGGATGTCTTTTTTTACTCACTTGATAGATATTTTATGTCTAGTATAATAATAAATCAATAAGGTTTGGACTCCCATACCAGAGATAATGGTCCAAGCCATGGGGGCTCCGACATGAGATATAATACCCTTCACTTGTTTAAGAATGAAATCATCTATAAATTTAATGATCAAACAATCTACCTGGATTTGTAGTCATGCTCAACTTTATATTTGTTTTAGAGGAAATACTTCTCATCTCTCTTATCTTCATTCTTTTGGGATGGGTCTGGATCAATGTCAGCGGTGGAAGCATATTGTATTTATTTCTTCCTGGTTGGAAAATCTCTTGCATAGTGCCCATATTTGTCACATCTGAAGCACTGAATGTCTGAAACATCTCTTCTCTGATTATGGTCTGAGGCTGATGGAGATTTATCATATCTGAAACATCTCTTCTCTAATTATGGCCTGAGGATGAATGTTTGTCTGAATTTTCTTTTGAATCTTCCTCCTTTATTTGTTTGAAGTGCAAGAGCATGGTTGTCATCAGGGGAGTCTTCCACTCCTCTATTTCTGAGTCTAATTTCTTCTTGAGTACAGTCTGTTCACAGATGATCAAAATTTGGTAACTTTTCTCTTCCATTGATTCTTTGAAGGAAAGGCACCCAGTGTTTTGGAAGATTGTTGATATTATGTAAGACAATTTCTCTGTCAGACATGATTTCTCCAATGGAACCTGATTGTTCTTTGATCTATGATATATTCATAAAGAGGGTAGCCACTGTATCACCTTTTGTCATTTTGGTACTTTGAAGTTGGCCCTTTAAGGTGAGGTCTCTGAGGGTGTTGTCACTTTCAAACATATCTTTCAGTGCTTCATACATTTCATAGGCTATTTTTAGGTTGGAAATACGAGGTAGGAGGTGATCTCTTATTGAGTAGATGATTATTTTTCTTGCTTTGACTTCTTCTTCCCTTTTTATTTCCTTCTCTTCATCGGTTTGTGTCGGGTAAAGTATTTATTACCACACTCAAAAGGTCGTCGTATTCAAGGGTGACTTGAATCCTTTACTTCCAGGAGCTGAAGTTGCTCGATCCATCAAGCCTATCTTCCACTAAATTTCCATTCTTCATACTTTCAGATTTCTTCACAAACTCTCGCCAATTGGACTTAGAAAACCTAATGGTTAGGTTGGAATAGTAACCTTAGGTTTTTTTGGGCTTATGACTTCCAACAATAAAATTTGAGAGTGTCACATGAATACTTGTTGATCTAAACCGTTTCTTCAAGGAGTGCATAAACCCTAAAATCAAGATTCTGCAGAAAATTGCAGAACCCTAGGGACAAAATTTCAAAATGCTTGGATTTTCACTTTGAGATTCTCTAAAGGTGCGATGGAGGAGCTTGTACTCTTATATTCCAAAAATATCCCCAACGTCCAAGTATTAAGGGCTATAACACCACAGAAAGGAGGGTCGTACGAATTTTCTGGAAACCCTAGAAGGGTCGTACAATTATGTAGAAATGAGGGGAGACTGGTAGATTCTTGTGCAATGGGTTCTTCAAGACCTATGCTCTGAAACCATGTTGATACTTTAATAAGAAAGGATTAATCAATAATTTCATTCCATCATAGCATTTTACTTAAACCATAATTTTTTTTTTGTAGCAACCAAGATCACAAGAAGAAACACCATGCACAAGTACACAAGTATCCCGAGAAACCCTTCTGAATAAGGGAAGAAAACCTAGACAATACTTTTCTATATTATTCAAGAGAAATACCTTCACCACCATAAAAATCTATCACAAAAAATGGTGATCACAAATCCTAGAAACCTAGCGCCCAAGAGAGGTGCACACGTTTCCCAAGAACAAGTGTTTGTTGAAATTTCCAAAGTCACACTTGTGATATAATTCCTCAATGGGGAATTTACCTTTATTTATATTAGAATGAAATTGTCAACATAAGTGTCTATTTTCACAATAGGGCCAACCTCAATAACTTATAGTATAATTAATAATTACTATAATAATATATTTTACATTAAGGTGGGGCCGACTTGTACCCTTTACATTACAAATAGGGTTACATGTAAGTCTGACTCTTGAAGAATATAGCAAGGGATATCATACACCCACTAGTGCTCAACCACTAGGGGCACATCCATCTATGGTCAGACAAAAAGATGTTCACATATATATCTCACTGCATCTCACAGGAGAACCACACTCACTAGTGCTCAGCCACTAGCATCACATTCACCTGTGCTCATCCACAGGCATATCCAACTCAACAGATCTTCTTTCTCACCGTGTTACACAATAGGTTCATCTGGATTTCATCATCTCAACTCTCTACTCAGAGGAGGATAATACATCGTTTTATCTCTATCTCAAAATGATGCACCCAACTCATGGGATTTCACACGTTCACCTATGCTCAGCCACAAGCACGTCCAACTCAACAAATCTTCTTTCTCACCGCATTACATAGGAGAATCATCTCGAGTTCATCTCAACTCTTTGCAAGGAGGAGGCCAACACAATGTTATATTTCTGTCTCAGATAGGAACCACACACCCAACTCATGGGCTCTCTCTTAGGTTGACTTAATCAGTCTGTGTCCTGGAGAATGTTTCACACAATTGTAATCATCAACACATCATCCTCATAAAATTTGTTGGGGAATTTTTCAAACCAAAGGGCATGACCATTCATTCAAAAATACCTTCTTTTGACTTGAAGGAAGTTTTCCATACATCTGTTAGTTTTATTGGGACCCGATGGTAGCCAAAATTCAGATAAATTTTATTGAAGTATTTCCCCCCCTTAAGCTGATCAAGGAGATCATTGATTCAGGGAATCAGATGTCGATTCTTGAATGTTATTTTATTTAGGGCCCGATAATCAATGCAGTGTTTCCAAGTCCTATCTTTCTTCTGCACCAACACAATTGGGCTTCCACAAGGTGACGAGCTAGGTCGAATGTTCCCCTTGTGGATCAGTTCTTGTATCTAACTCTTGATCTCCTTATTTTCTAGTAGAGAGGGACAATAGAATGGACCATTGGGTAGAAGTGTTTTGGGGGTCAGATCAATGGGATGCTTGACCTGACAGTGTAGAGGTACCCTAGAAGGTGAGGAGAAGATGTATTTGTATTCTTCCACGACCTTATCCACTTTCTTCTGCTACATGGAAAGGTCGTTCGTGGAGGAAATGGATGTGGTCGCAACCTTTCTCTCATTCTGAGAGAGAACCATGAAGAAGACAAACTTCTCGGTTTGAGAAATGACCTTCCTGCATTGCTTGGCAGAGATCAAGGAAATAAAAATAGGTGGGACTACATCAGGTATCCTATACAATTTCCTATTCAAAGTAATAATAACATTGCGAGGCCTAGAATCATATACACCATGACATTTCCATAAATAAGGTTGTCCCAAAATAACATCACAAAATTCAAGGGGAGAAACATCACACAATACCTCATATTTGAATGGCTTGATGTTGTACAAAAGACGAAAGTGTTGGATGATGTTGTGGGTTGCGGGTGCATCATTGTCAGAAAGGATAGTCTCTTGATAACATATGCTGAGATGAGGTTCTTCTGGATACCGCTATCAACGATGAAGTGCAACAGAGTTCCTTTTACTCACATCTGTGAATGAAAGAGGCACTCGCCTTCCTTTGGCTCATTAGGTTCATCGGGCTGGATCTTGGTTATAGCAATGGTGGCACTGGGTTCCAGTTCAATGATATGTCTCCCATTTTCTGGTTCTTACTCAGAGTCAGAACAATCATCTGATTCAAAGGATTTTACCTCAACCACTAATGACTACTTTGAGAGAAAATCAACAATGTTATGCTAGGGGCTCTTATGGAAGTCGCACCACTTCCTAGTATATTTCTTCGTCTTCACATTGTCCTTCTTTTCTTTTGGCTTGGGTTGGTTTTCCTGAGGTTTCCCATATTTTATCTGTCATTTGTTCTGTAGGTTGGGGATTCCCTTGCCCTTCTTTTGCTGCGAGGGGTTCCTAGACCCAAACTTCCACATCTTTTGTTTCAACTTCTGCTCGATCTTGACGACATATTGATAATCTGTGCCCAAAGATGAGATGTCCAAAAAATCCATTTCTATCTAGATGTATCTATGCAGACCACTATGGTACCTGAGCACTATATGTCACTCAGAATATTTGATACCTAGCTTCGTGCACAAGGTATGGAAGACATTAGTGAACTCTGGCACTGTTTGGTCTCTTTCCTATCGCAATGTCATCCATCATGTATACAAGTCATAACTTCCAACAGGATAGTATTGTTCCTTAATAACATCCCTGAACGAACCCCAAGTTGGTGAAACTACAAATAATGTGGATCCCTCTATTTCCTTTTTCTCATAGAAAGTCTCCCACCAATCTTTGACATGGGGGATGGCCTTGAGGAGTAAAAATGTAATCTTTTCTCTATCAAAAAAGTTGTGGACAGAAAAATACACTTCTAGAAGGTTTAACCATTTATCTATGACATTGGAATCTATTTTACCTTCAAATATAGGAATATAAAAACTGATATGAACCTTGAAGGGGGCAGTGCCTCTGCTTGAGGTGGATGTGTTGCTTGTCAGTTTTCATTGAAGGATTTGTGCAAAGTTGTCCATCATCTCGTTCCTTTGTCACTCAAGGGATTCCTCGAGCAACATTTTGAAAGGATCTCCTATTACATCGTATTTATTTTCTCCCACCATGGACGGTTTCTTGGGCATGCTAGAGCATTTTTCCTCAAGAGAAAAAAGCTTGAGACCCAACTCTTTATACCTTGACCACGTCAAGGACATGCATTAAAAAATGACAAGGAGTAGACTGCTCTGATGCCAATGATCCGGATTTATGAGAGAAACAAAATGAAACCACAGATTTATAATATTAACACAGATAAATAGTGAAAAATAACAGAGATACAAAAAAACTTGGCTTCTATTAAACAAGAAATATGTTGAAAACTATAAAATGAAGACTAAAAACAAGCTTGCTAGAATGTTGGTAGCATATCTTTGAGAAGAGATGTGATGACTACGCTCATTCATGAGAATATGAGTATAATGAGGATCCGAAGGAATTTTTACAATAAACATGAATTCCAAAACCCTAAAAATCCCAAAACCTAACCCTAGGAGATGAAATGCCAAAAGTCATGTGGGCCCCATTGGAGTAAGTTAGTACATAAAGTTCCTGGGGTCGTAACTTTTGCATAGGATCTTTGTTTAGGGAACATGATAGATCGTTGGAAAGGTATTAATAAGGAGATTCATTTAGAGGGATAAATGAGAACCATTGGCTATGATTTAGGTTCATAATCGTGAAAAAGCATCATTTAGGCCCTCAAAATGGCCCCAAAAGTTCAGAAACCGAAAAACTGCTAAAACTAGTAAGTTGCCAAAAACCTATTTTGAGCAAGTTGGAAAATGTGGGTGGCCACCGAGATCCTTTTGGATCAATTTATTCCTAAGGGGGTAGGATTTATCCAAGTGGATATTGGTGACCACCCACCTATTCTAATTGGCTCATCTTTGCAGTTTTTCAGTTTGCTAGTTTTTTTCCTAGTTTTCAGGTCCTGAACTCCCAGGGCTGTTTTGAGGCCCTAAATAATGCTTTTAGGAATCTCCACATTCAATATGTAAATGGAGTCAGATTTTGACGACATAATGTGTATTCCTAAGATAGACCTTTCCAATTGGCTATCGTGTGCTTAAAATGAAGATCGTATGCAAAAGTTACAACCTTAGGAAGTTGTTGTACCAACTTACCCCAATGGGGCCCACATGACTTTTGGCACTTCATCTCCTAGGGTTAGGGTTTTTGGATGTATAGGGTTTTTTTCATTCACATTTATTGTAAAAATGATTTTAAAGCCTCATTGTACTCATCTTATTACGAATGAGCATAATCGTCACATCTCTTCCCAGAGATAAGTTGCCACCATTCTAGCAAGCTTGTTTTCAGTCTGCATTTTATAGTTTCAATGTATTTATTTATTGAATAGAAGCCATTTTTACTGTATCTTTGTTATTTTTCATTGTGTCTCTATGTTAATAATAATAATAATCTATGTTTATTTCGTTCTTCTCATAAAATCTAGATCAGTGGAAGTCTTTAATCATGCTTAGGGGTGGGGGTTGTCAGGCCTGGTCTTAAAGGAATGGTCCAACTCATTTGACCCAACTCGATATATTCATTATCCCTTTAAATTTTGGTTTATTCTACCTAATTTTCCTCTATAATTTTGGCACGAAGAGATCCTTATTGCAATTGGGAACATAATTGTAAAATTCATTAGCTTTGAACCTAGTTGGGAATCCAATATTGATTAACATTGGGCCTGATTACAAATAGAGGTGGACTTACGTGATGGGTTGCTGGATGAAATTGAGCTCATCTAGGGAAGATTATCTGTTTCCTAAAGGATAGAATACTGGCATGTCCCCTTTCATTACTTTGGTTTCCATGCGGTAGGCCATCTCCAAGATCAATGCAATAGAAACCCAACCCATTTCCTGTCATTCCCAAAAGTATGGAAGCACAAGCACCGAGAGGTGATAACAGATATGGAAAAGGTGGCGAAAAATGAAGGTTCAGAGAACAACAAATCAAATATTTCAATGTTAGTATCTCTAAGTGGAAACACCCAAAAGGTCCTGCATGGAAAACGTCATGGTAAGACCACTTGTCCCCATGCACTAGTTTAGTCTAATTTTGATGGAACATTGTCAAATATTCCAAAAGTGCTTGAAGTGGGAGATCATGGATTTCTCTCTAATTCTCTTCCCCATAGTATCCCTTGCGTTCCTCATTCTAAGGATTCCTCCCCAATTGATGTTTTATGTGGAGATTCACTTCCTTATAAATCTTGAGGGAATTCCCTTACTTCTTCCTTAGAACCTTCCATGGATGTTGACCAATCTTCTTCCTCTATGTCGAGTCCATGTTCTAAATCCGTTGTGAAATCAAACTATCTCCTTCACTCCAAGAAATTCAAGGGTCAGTTAGGAGAGGCTTTTGGAGGCCTTTCCCTAGATAAAAGATATGGGGGGAAAGTGGGAAGAAAATAATCAATCTTGTTGGCTCAAATTCAAGTAGTCAAAGAAATTCTGAGTGGGATAAAAAATACAATAATTCGGGCCCTTAGAGTGGGTAGTACCCAGGAGAGAGGTCACAACTAATTGTGCTCTCCTTCAACACCCGGGGAGTTGGGTTTTTATCCCTCAAATGAATGTGTTAGGTCGTTAATCCCGACTTTCTAATGATTCAAGAGATGATGTGTAGTGACGTCGAGGTAGAGGAAGTTCTCATACCTTGGATTCTATGGTGGTAATTTTTTTCTTTAGACATTTTTTTTTCTTAAGTAAGAAAGGGGAGAATCCTTCTATTCAATCCATGAAAAAAAGTGCAAAGTAATACATTTATTTGCGGATGGGAAAAGACCCCTTAGAAAGAGAACAGGGGATCATTTGAAACTAGCCTATGCTAAAAGAGAGCCCCATAGAGTGCGAGGGCAAATCAAGATGAAACATTACAATATAAGGAGAAGAATCTGATCATTGTGTTGGCCAATGAAGATCCTTTCTACCTTTTTTTTTGCAAACATCAATCCAACCAGAGGAGCTGGTAGGATCAGTAGCCTTTACCACCAAAGCCAGATGGTCTGAGGAAGTGCCAAAATCTTGAGCTACTGAATTCAGTGGTGCTTCTTTGTCGCTGTCTGAGTTGTTTGATTCATGAGGTCGCTTCTGAGTCCCTGGGAGCGACGCTGTGATCATGATTGTGTCAATTGTTTCTCCATTTTCATGAGGTGGGTGCAAGGATTTAATTTCGGGAGTTGGAGTCATGACTTCTGAATCTGCAGGATTTTGTGCTGAGGCTGCAGGCTGGTGTTTTGGGTCGACAGATGGCTGTTGAGCGAAAGTTGGGGCCTGCGAAGGCATTGAGGAAGGCGAAGGAGTTGGAGCATATTTGTGATGTTGCTTGTTGTCAGAGAAAGGGTTTGGGCGGCTTTTGTGAGATTTTAGTCCTTGCCAACCATTGGCTCTTGTCCGTGCTCCAGAAGTGGAGGGAGGGGTGGGGGAAAGAGGACAAGTTGCCTGGAGGTGCCCTATTTGCTGACAGGAGCGACATCTGAAGGCGATGTTCTCATAATCGACCATCTGTACGAAAGGATCTCCATCGCTCCAATATATAAGAATCCTATCCGGAAGCCCTTGACTAAGGTCAATTTCAACGTAGATGTGGGCGAAAGTGATGAATCCTTTCGTTATTCTGTSTGTGTCTATCTTGATAAATCTACCCAATGCATTKCCCAGGGTGGGTAAAAAAGATGCAGAATAGAAATGCAGGGGTAGATTGGGTAGTCTTACCCARAYCRRTGTAGTCATGGCTGTCATGGTCAGTGGGTAGTCATGGCTGTCATGGTCAGTGGATTGAAATCCGGGAACCATCGYTGCATGGAGAGACYAGATCTGCCCCAKAACCAAGGACCTTKCTCTAGCACGCGTTGACATTCGGCTTCTGTGGAGAAGTTGACGATGAAGAACCCCTTGGAACAAAAGAATAGCTCATGACCCTCCGACCAGGTCTTGTTAACCCATTCCTTTAGCACAGGGGCTAAGGGCCAAAGTCCGTTGAAGTGGAAAATGAGGGCTTTGGCCTGGTAGAGAAAGGCATAGCCATAGAATTGGGGGTCTTCAACTTTTGTTGTTGGAGGTTCTGCGCACTGCTCCACAACAAAGGAACCTCCAAAGGGCTCCTTTACTTTTGAAGCTTCAGCCTTGAGCTTTGAAGGAGCGGAAGTCCCTGATTTCACGGCCTGCTTGTAAGAGCTTGGATGAGCCATTGAAGGCGCTCCTCCACGCAACCGAGAAGTGAGAGAAATGGTTGCATTTTTTAGATTTCCGTAATCCCGTAGCAGAGAGCCATCTCCAAGCTGTCGGCCTTCGAATATTATTCATTGGAATCCAAGCAGAGTCCCTGTGGCTTGGCGGATTTGAGTTTTGAGCTCAAAGACAGAGTTTGAGTCTTGAACTTGCAAGCAGAGAGAAGATCCGACAATGGTCTTTATAAAAAGGGGGAAGCTTGTCGTGATCTCGGAGCTAGTCTTGCCACTATGTAGGTTAAGGCATCGATGGAGGTGGCTAGGGTTTAGTACTTGTTGGTCCACCTCGACCCTACAAAGGACCGTCGCTTCCTTCTCCCCGTTAGGGTTCTGGTCCATTTGCATAACCCTCATGCAGTCGCTCAACGATCTCTTGGGATCTGGGGCAACTAGAAGCTTTCTCATCTGACCTTGTAACTTGATGGTGACATCGTCGTTAGGGATCTGGATCATTTGGTCCATTCCCTTGGGGCCGAGGGAGGTGCGGAGGATTCACGCAATGACCCTGGCAGCCGAAAAGTTGGCCTTCTGAGCATCTGAGCCTCTTATTCGGGTTTTCTGCTCCTGCTACCTTATTATGATAAATGGCCTCCCAAACTCATCAAATGCCAACGCCATTCCCTCGTGAGCGTGGCTGTAGTTGACAGAGGCATAACCGGGGGAGTTCCTGCTGATCTGATCTCTGCAGATGCGAACTGAAAGAACGGGGGCAATCTGACTGAAGATGTCATAGAGCTTCCCTTCGGTGACAGTGGGATCCAGATCTCTCACATACAGAGAAGAGTTCCCTTTTTTTCTTTAGACATTGAAGGCCTCTTGGGGGGTCTAATTTTGTCTTGGAGTCCTCATGTAAAGGTGACAAATAAGGTTATTCTCCCCTCTTGCATAATTATTCAAGAAACTGATATATTTCTTAACACTTTGCTCAAGTTAGTCAATATATTTGGTCCATATTCTAATCGTTGTCCCTTATGGGATTGACTTAGTGAGTCTGGTGTCTGTAACTCTGCAAATATCATTTTGGGGGGAGATTAATTTTTACTCTGATCTGGAAATATCTTTAAAGACTATGGTTAAGTTTTAAAGCATGAGTTCATTAACCATTTAGGAATTCAAGAAAGAGGAAGAATTAAAGATGCAACATGGAATCCATAATAAGATATACAGATCTGAAAATAAGCACAAGAATCGGCAAACCATGACAACAAAAGTTGTTAATGGAGTTCAACAATATCGCCTACGTCTTTGGGCCTTTGTATCAGTGGATGAGGCTTTCTTATTTCTCCTCAAAGCTTCAAAAGTACATCCTAAAAGTTCCAAATGGATTACAAACTGGTCTAAATGTGTTTTTCTAGATCTCAATAACCCAACACAAATGATGACACTGAAAACGGATGAACGGAGATCCCATAAATGGCCCACAAAGTTGCTCTCCTCAATGGATTCCCTGCATAAAAATGGCTTTGGATTTACAATTATTCAACATTTCTCCTCTTTTCAACCTCCCTAAGGCTGCCAAGAACCTTTGGTTTATATAGGCTTGAAGTTGGCAACAAAATCCTAACTTCCCCCCAAGATATCACCTCAGAAAGGGCTCTAGATCCTCCAATAATGGCCAAAATCTCTCAAAATTGGTTGAAAAATCAAATAAAATCTTACAATATAGTTAAAAAACCCAAAATTGAACATATACAAGGCGCAACCCCTTTTCCCCAGGCCCCTGGGAATATGAGGCGCTTCCATATGGCCCTAGGCTAGGCTGGCATGCTATATCCTCCTGAATAGACTCTTGTTCATGTGGCTATGACCCATGTGGCCAAACCCCAACACTCTCGCATGCTCGTAATGGTTGTTAGGCCCCTAGTTTCTAGCACTGGTCATGCGCCTTGGTCAACGGGCTATCTCGACTTACCGGGCACTAACCCCACAATTCCACGCACGTCGTATAAGGGAGTGGTTTGGTGGTAAGGTTCTATGGTGATGCGTCAGGGGCTGGGGCTAGACCCCAACCCTTTACTCCGAGGGCATAACATAACGGTAAGTTTAAAAATTTAAATCACACCATATACAATAAGAAATACCAAGGGCGGGCTGGTATCCCGACCTTGTCAAAACTCTTCCACTCGGACCAGAGATCACGGGTTCAACTTCCGTGGAGTCACATAAACTTTTTCTATATGCCAACCAATGGAGGGGTGCCATGTGGCAGCCCACAATTGGGCCACGTGGTACCATAACACTTGCCCTCTAATTGCCACGTGTCAACATCCAATTCTCCCACCTTTCTACCAGTGTATCTAGCTTGTCAGCATGTCAACTCACTGCCACATCAATGTACAACCGTATGGCCTGTATCGTCATCTTCCATGTCAGCACTATACAGACTGTATAGTCAACAAAATTTTTGCCTGTTTGAAAAAATGAACAAAACTTGATATCTTTCATATACGGTGTTCGTTTGAGCCCGTTCAAGTTGCATTGGGTTCATAACGACAAGGCCTACAGACACATCTATTTCAAAGTGATTATGAGAACTTTTATTTTTAGGCCTTCCTGGACCCATTTTGGTTCCTGGATCCATTTTGGATCATACTCTCTCTTTGAATGAAGTGTAGGGTGTGTCTCCTCACCAAGACCCCTTGGAATATTTATTTTCCCATTGGATGGAGACTCACCATATCTTTGATCTCACTCCCCCTAAGCTTTCACAAGCTTGGAGAAATGAAATAAAATGGGATTGCTTGATAGCCAAAATGATTGACTGGTTTCTGGCCTCCAAGAGGCTTCTAGACAATTCTTAGTTCTTTAAATCAAGGGTCGAAATTGGGGGATTATCAGATCAATTGTCGATCATTCTGGATATTTCTAGCTCAAAGAAAATACCTTCGTACCCTATGAATCTTAACCAAGATTGTCTTAAGGAGATGGATTATCAAAAAATGGTAGAGGATAAACTGAGTCATTTGAATGAAGAGTCAAAGACACCTCTCATGCATCAATTTTCTGAAAACATCTCAAGAGTCAAACAAGATACAACTATTTGGGAAAAACATATAAGAAAAAACAATCGGTTATGCTAAGGGAAGTGGAATCAAATCTCAGGGTTTTCCTTGTTGAAAAAGAAGCAAACAGTTTGATGGAAGAAGAATAAGAAGTCTTGCTACATGTTGTAACATGGTCTAAATTTTTCTTAAAACCTCAAAATTTTATCTTTTAGATCTTATCATAGTTACAGGTCTTTGTACATATTGAATAAAACCTTAGAAATAGCCTAGTTTCAAAATATTATAATAAAATATCATTTTATTATAGATCTTAGTATTTAAGTTAGTTTTAATTTTTTTTTAATTTTAATAAGTTAAAGGTTTATTATAAACCTTTATAATATAAGGTTTAAATTTATTATTATTTGAATTTAAACTAATAAACATGTATGTTTCTTGTAGAACTAATCATGTGCTATGATTATTGACTCGACGATTCACAACTCACTATGCCCCCTGCGCATGCTTGTCGATTAACATAAAGGGTCAGGGG
>JZKD02S1673826.1:916975-927974 GCA_000966675.3 Picea glauca
CATGTTTGTGAATTGTGTCTCCCACGTCTTGTATTTAACTTAACTACATCCAACCCCCCCGCAATTGGCATGTGATGCAGGCACGAGCTACCTCCTCCGACAACTCCTCGCCCGCTCACAGGATCGATTCTAATCACCTTCTGAGCCGAAGCGGCTCTTTAGATCCCCTGCTAGAATCCTTCTGCTAGCACCTGATCCATAGGTCCTTCTTTACCCTTCACAGCCTTCTGCACTTAACCGTGGTTATCCCTGACTCACTATCGGGGTTCTGGGGTTCCTGCTGTCGAGAGTCAATATCCTCTCCAATTCCTGATTCTTGACGAGCGCCTTTCCTCTAAGCACTAGCCCTCCTGGCAGTCTTTGTAGTCCATATGACCACTACCTCCATGACTGTGGTATTACGTCCTTTCGAGGCTACTCCTATCGGAGTTTCGACGTTTTCAATGCAAAAATGCGCATGTCCATGGGACTCGCGATATGCCGATCCCCGATCCTTCAATGGCTCACACTCGTTGACCTGTCAATGACCCCTTTTCACCCATCATGAAAATCTGCCACCTGTCCTCCACTATCTCCTGCTGTAGCCCACATGAATCCCCATCGGGATATTGTGGATCGTGATTCTAACATGCAAGAGTTTCACACCTTCGAAACCTTCGATTCTCCGATTCCCGACTCCTTGGGATCTCCTGACACGCGTCCCAAATAATGGGTAGTTCTGATCTCGTCAGAATATCGTGCTTCATGACTCCACATCTTCTATTGCCAAGATCATGGGCTTCAACCTACGAAACCCCGATACACGATCCTACATGTAGATCTGACAGTTCTCCTGTGACCCAGATCCAACGGCTACCCTTCTTCCTCGCTCCTCGTGTCTCACGAATTGGAGTACCAAATGCTTGGACCTTTACCCTGCGAACTTTCGAGTTCGCGAGATCTCTCTATCTCTGCCACCTTTCCTCCTTAGATGGACGACTCCTGGTCTTCTCGTCACTTCGCCGTTTCTCGTGTCCTCGCGCTTCATGACTCTTGACACCAAGCTCTCAGCCCTTCTACTTACGAAATCTCGACATGCGAAATTTCGACAGGCTTTGGATTGTCACCACCTATCCAGACAAATTGGACGGCTCAAATCAATCCTCGCAAATTCGAGACTTCTGCTCCTGATTTCCCGACTCCTCGTCTTTGAGAACTCCAATATCCCGAGTGCCGATATCTCGCTATGATGTCAGCTCCCAACCGGTCTGATGGCTGTCGGGTATTACGCTCTAGATCTGACAGCTCAGATCCATCCTTCCTCCTGTGCGCTCCTCCAGCTGCCCCTGGATGCGAAAACCAATAGTTCAGATTCTATCGATTGATCCAATGGCCGATGCTGCTCCTCCCAAGATTTTGCATGTTCTCTTCCAGCCTTGGAAGGATTTCAAAAGCCAAAGGCCTCAACCTTTGCTCCCTTTCTCTCTCGCAAGCTCCACAATATGAGTCCTCGCCTGCTTTCTCCACGACGTTGTTCCTCCTGAGCTTCTATCCCCGATTCTTCAAGGGATTCCCTGACTCCTGAACTCCTTACAGAGTCCTTCTGGGTGTTCAACAACTTAGTGAAGATCCTTCAGCGGACTCTTCTTCCAAATAAAAAAACTCCAAGAATTCTCTTCTCTTCTATGCCTAAATGCACAAAGTCTCAATGCCCTCCTAGCAGAGTGTCTTTTCTCAGAACTTCCAGTAGTTCTGTCCTCCTGTGCACTTATGCACTTGCTCAATGCCCACCTGGCAGAGCTCTCAGAATCCTCAGTGATTCTGATTTCTTCTTCAAACTCTCAGCAGAGTTCTTCCTCCAACACCTCATGCTTATGCTCAATGCCCACCTGGCAGAGCTCCATGGAACTTACAACAAAGTTCTGTCTGCAACTGTGTTTCAGCTAAATAGCCTTGCCTTCAAGGTATTCAGCAACCTTGAGGTATTCCTCTTCCTAAGTTGTTGATCTCAGTTCCTGTGCCTCAGCATGTCTTTGCCTGACTCCGCAGAGTTCAGAAGTGCATCCTCTGTATACTGGTATTCAGAGTCCGCAACACTCTGTCACGCCCTCCTGGCATGAATCCACAAAGACCTTCAACCCCGAAATCAAACAAACTCCCTGTAATGGCATGATAACAACACACAAATACAACATATAATGAACACCCATAGACATGCATATAAGACAGAACATATGCAGGAAAAACGGCTTCTGATTATATTAAAATGGAAAATGCTTGTATTTACAAAGGTGTTCTCCTGAGCTCTATCTGGCTCTTCTATATTCTACCTTGACTTCACTAACTCAAAATGAGATCTCAAAATCTCTTTTACCTAAGGGGCTCATCGAACACTTCCCTCCAGGTTCACCTACTCTAATAAATTACAATAAATGGTTGTCTAGTCCAGCATCTGGATCTAGATCTCAGCCGATCTACAATAAAGGCCGATCTTATCTACAGCCTGGATAAAGGCACAGCTTCCATGGCTCACCAGCCTAAACATTAAATTACATTCAATTCAAATTTGAATGAGGACTGCGCCTCTCTCGTCAACGTTGAATGCATGCGTGCTGACGTGGCTGGCTGGCTGGCTGATGTGGAGAGATGCTCCTACATCAGCATGGGACTGATGCATGTCCCGCATGATGTCGACATGAGAAAAGGTGAAAACTTAAATTTATTTATTTTAATTAACTTGTCTCCAATCATAAAATGGCATGTATGCACTTTCGATTTAAAAAAGTTAAAGGTAAATTATTTGGTTTATTTGATATTTGTAAAGATTTCAAGCGCCTGGTAAAATTTTTATAGTGCCATCCTCCATTGGATTTCCATCTCGAGTCTTGTTGAGATCAATCTTTTTCAAAGGTAATTAAAAACCCATTCACTCTTTCAGTTTTCATTTTCTAAAATGGATCCCTCTCAAACAACTAAAGTCAAGAACAATGTAAATGTTGTAGAATAATATTTGGTCGACAAATAAAAGGATATTTTTCATCCTGTCCTATTGTTTGACCCTTTTGAGTTACACCAGTATGCAAATCATAACTTCATGGATCTATTTTATCACTATCACTCCCGAGAATCTGATTTAGCGAAGTTTTTGGTGCCGCAAGTTTATGATTTTCCTGAGTTTGTGGATTGGTGCACCTTAAACTACATCTCTTCCAACATAACTATCATTTCCAAGGATGGGTATGTGTTCATCGAAATAATCCCTGAAGCCATTACTAGAATGTTGAGGTGGACTTTAAACCCTGATAATGAACAGTTAAATGAAGTTATAATGGCCAGATGTTTTAGAGAGTTAGTACCTAAAGAGAGAGTTTCCTTTTTACATACATACCCATGAAAAAGTCTTGACACCCCAACAGATAATGTTGTTCTTGATTCGAGGTTTTTACTAAAATCCCAGGAAAAGTTATTTCCATGATTTCTGTAATATTGGGAAAAGACAATGAACTAGTAGTCAATGAGTTTGTGTTAGGAATCATGGTAGCAGTTTTCCCAATTACGACCAAACCCATGACTAAGTTCAATTTTTCCCAATTCTTAGCAGATCAAATCCACTACCAACTCTCATAATACGAATCTCTTAGAATCTTTAGGTACCAATATTACGTTGTTTACCTCTTTTTGTTTTCTCAAGAATATCATTTTACACATTGTGGGTTAAAAGTTGAAGATGATATTGGTAACCCAACTTTAGTCGTCCATTGGACCTCACTGGTTAGGAGGAAACCTATAAATGTGTGATTTTCAGAGTATGTTGAATATTTTATGTCTGAATCTTATCTGATCATATACAATGAAGTCCCCCCTAGAATACTTTTTGAATGTAAAACATTATTACAATTAACTCCAGATAAGAGAGTGGGAGACTGGTATATCTCTGAAAATCACACTGAAATCATAATTTATGGTTGTGAACTTCATCCTTTCCTATTGCCTATTTTCTTGACTCCTAGAATTTTTTCACTTGAATACATTAGGCAGAGATTGAATTCATATCATGTTTATTTTGGGTCAATAAATATAAGGATTTCTTTAAATTAAAGAAGGAGGTAGGTCCTTTCATTATCAATACCAGATCAACATTGTAGGTGACAACAAAGCTTATTTCATCTTTGGGATTTCTATAGGGAGAGCCATGGAAGCATGATCCCCACTCTGTTATTTTCTCAAAAAGAGTCTCACATGGACAAACTCCATATCAACATCAACATAAACCATATGTAGAGTTGTTGGCCAATTAGGATATCCAGGAGGAGGTAAATAATAGTTTACAAATTCACAACAAAGATCCAGAGCAACCTTTGAATTCTCTCGTTACATAAAATCCTCAGCAATTTGAAAATATTTATAAAAGAAAGACTACAAAATAAGCTCCAAAATATTCATGGATAGATGAATAAGGGTAATCCAAAAGACAAAAATTGGAATCACTTGAGGAAGAAGAGGATCCAAAGTTACAAGAATAAATAATACCAAGAAATAATGGGCCTGTTATGACTGTAGAGATAACATCATCAGAGAAGCTCGAGAGTGTAGGGAGTCAAAGTGAAACAAAATCAATGATTACCGATCAAGAAAATCAAATAGACTAGGTTCATAATTTCATGGAAATCAGAAAGACAGGTGCTAAGATTAAAAAGACTATAATTCCTAAAGTTTATGACCGTGATGCATATCAGAATAGAATGATCTTAGCCGTGGACAATGAGAAATGAAGATTAAATATAGTAGTTATGAAGCCAAAGGAGCATAAGAAGGTGATAAACATTTCCATTGATCTTAATGCAGTCCATCCATTGGATAAATTTGACTTGCATAGAAAACTACAAAAATGATAAACATGGATGCTATGATAGCCAATCTGGGAATCAAGAAACTTCAAGTCATAAATAAGAATATCATGACCCAACTAAAAAATGAAAAGTTATCCACAAGAACCAAACAAATAAGAGTAGAAAAGTTGGAACACTAGGTAATGGAACTAGGAGCAAACCCAAGATATGAAGCATATATACATGAATTAATAAAAAATGAGGACACAAAGATATAGGCATTGAAGAAAAGACTTAACATCTTATGAATTGATCATGGAAAAACTCTAGAACTACAGGAAGTTCAAGAAGAAAAATAACAAATCTTGAATAAAATGATTTGGATGGAAGAGAAAATTGATTTATATGCCAAAAATATTGAAACTTTGAAGGGAGGATCTCATTTGTTACAATCAACAAAATCATCTGATCCAATAGTAGGATTGTCAAAGGAATTGGCAGATTTAAATATGAAGGGATATGAAATTGAGAAACTAAAGAAAACCATTGCAACACATAATCATGAAATCAAGGACAAAGACAAAAATATTGAAGAATATACAAAACTAAAAGCTAAATTGTTAACATATATAGAGAAAATGAAGAACAAATTGTCAAGTAAAATCTATCTAATAAGAGCCAAACATATAATTTGGGATGAAATCATAGGTGAAGTTGCCAAGCTATGGAATTATTTCAAGATAATAGATGATGAAATGTTGTTAATAGATGAAGCATAACACACTATCAAAAAATCATTCCATGAATTGGGAACTAGACCTCAAGTTGCTACTAAAATTATTAAGTTCCTGAATTCTACTTCCATTGAAATACTAGTAAGGAAAGGTGACAGTGATAGAACTGCAATGGTTATGGAAACATAAAAGGTATTTTAAAAAAGGAACTTAATACAACAAGCTCAAAATAAATGCATTATGGTGAAAAACTGTTGAATCTTTCACAAACAAATTTGAGAATTAGTTAAAATGGGATTTCCTTTAGCTTGGGATAAATTGGGGAAAATGCTATTTTATGAAAATTAAAAAAAAAACCTTATTTGTTTTCATAGGAAAATAAGACAAATTTCAAAGAATGGTTGATACTTTGAGAGGACAGACAATTGTAGACATATTGATAGATGATTTCTACATTCTTTCACAATTAAAAAACATATTTTCAAATCAACCCACATATGAAAAATACACCGAGTTGGATATCGCGTGCAGGCAGATGAATTCATTCAATTATCCTTCGGATGAAACTTGGAATATTCTTCTCCAACTGTTGGTAGGATGACTAATCAAATATAGTTGAAGAAATTCAGAGATTGAAACAATTGTCATTTGATCTTTCTATTTTAGAAAGTCAAATATCTCTTGTAGATCCAATGGATAGAAAATAGGATATGATAAAATTGTATAAATGTCTGTGAAAGAGTTGATGTAAAGTAGCTCTTTTTGGAGGCTCGACTACATATAATTAATAAAAAAAATCTGCAAGTTTCAAAGATTAAAAATTCTATTTCTTAGTCTATGTGATTCTTTTCTTGATGTTATTTTCATACTCTTGAATTCCTCTTGAATGTGTCTACTTCCATGACCGTGATTATTTATTACAACAAATACCATCATTAACTGCAAAAGGTATCTCTAAAAGTTATAGATTTCTTGAAATATACTGTGAGTATTAAGAAGACTTGTTTTTAAAATTTCATTATTCCTTTTTGAATAGAAATGAAGTATTATTTTCTGTTCAAATTCTATCCTGGTTTAGATACATATTTGATAATCATTCCTTCTATATGAAATTTAAGTAATATTTATCAAAGATACATTACTTCATTGTTCAATTTTGTTTTCCTTTATTTCTTCTTTCATCCTCCTAAAAATTTTAATGTTTGAAACATAAATTATTTTTCCTTCCAATCTTAATATTTAAATATTTAAAGACTAATGATATAGGCCCAACAAAGCAACAAAAATACTATGTTTTAGGACACATTAGTTTAAACAAAATCAATCAATCTTATGGATGCCTTGGCATAGTTTCCTAGCCAGAAACATATCAAGGGTTACAACATTCTTTTGGCGCCATTGTCGAGGACCGATTTAAAGAAATATTATTTTCCCTGGGTAAAATGGTAGGAATACCTACTCCTTGCTAGTGAAAAAGAGTTAGGACGACTGGAATATTTCACCGGACGATTCCACATTTTCAATCCTAGAATCATGAAGGAAGAACACTAGGGATAACCCAACCCCCAAAAAGACTACCCTAGTAGAAAATTGTGAAAGGTTATTATCCAAGAAGAATCCTAGGAAAAGACACATAACTTCTTCTTGTATACCCTCTGTTGTTAAACCTTCTTCTTCTACAGAGCCTAAATTCAAAGGAAAGTCCCCTATATCTTTTAAACAATTCTTCAAAATATTTTTCTATAATCCCTCCTAAAACCTTTCTTCCATCTTCTCCAAAAAATCTAATCCCACCTCTCTGAAACAACCTTTAACTGTTTCTACAACCCACTCTATTGAATTATTTCCTAAACAATACATTGAAATTTACCTCAAAGATTCTACTGTGATTTCTCAAGTATATTCAGCTGAGAAATCACCCATTATTTCTCTAAAAGAATATCTTGAAAATTTTTGTCATAGATTTCCTAAATTTTCTTTCATATCCCCTAAGGAGGAAGATCTAGAAATTCCTCAAACTTCTCTTCCGAGTCATCCTTTAAAAGAAAAATAATTTAAAGTATTCTTTAATCCAATCACTCCTAAAAATTCATAGTTGTTAATTGGTCATTTAGTTGTGGTATGAAAAATACCACGACAACAACCACCCCCACCTCCTCCACCAGGAGTTTTCAATAAAGCTACTGCTAGATATGCCCCTTTGAATCTCCATAATTTTCCTGACAATTATTTGAAACTATTACCGAGATATAATGTGGAGGATGAGATCACATCCCTTAAACATTTATCAACATTTGAATATTTTTCAGATAACCAAGGTATTGAACATGAAGATGCATACATGAGAATTTTTGTTCAAACATTTGAGGGTGAGGTTAGAACCTGGTTCAATGGATTTCCTTCTAATTCTATTGATTCTTGGAATGATTTAGAATATGTTTTCCTTAGACAACGGTATGAAAAGAAGGACCATCTTTGTTTTTTTACTAAGTTTGGGAGCTTAAAAAAGAAACAAAATGAATCTGTTCTATATTTCTTCAAAATATTTAATAAAATTTACAATAATATCCCTGCAATTGTCAAGCCCTCACAACGAACAACAAAAGTTACTTTTGTTGTCTCTTTTGATCCTGACTTTTCCTTATTACTTAGAGAGAGAATATACGCTACCTTAATTGGTATGAAAGATGACACCGTGTAGATATAATCCAATATGATCGCATCAGGAAAGGCTAGAGTTAAAAATGAATCAGGAGAACGAGAAAGAAGAAAACAAAAGGAACAAGTAGTAACCTCTAGAAAAAATAAAAATCAAGAAGATAAATTGAGGGAATGTATAGAATTATTAAATATATATCAAATAAACTGGCTAGGATGGAGACTGAGAGAAGAAGATGTGATAAAATAAACCAACATTAGTTTAGAATGCCTTTTAATCCTCATCGGGTTTTACAAAGAGAAAGGAGAAATGAAGATAAACCAATACAAGCACCTATAAAGAATGAAAATATGGTTAATAACTTTGGGGAAGATGAAATTGAAGAAATTGATGAAGAAATAAATATGATGGAAGGTGACATTTCTGATATGTATGTGACCCAAGATGAATATGACAAATATCTAAGCTTTAAATCATATTTTAATGAAGATGATAACAATAGCCCAAATGATTCATCATCATCTCAATTTAAAGTTTTCTCAGATGCTTTACAAGTTGAGTTGCATAGAAAATATGACCTTAGACCAAGGACGAATGTAAATACAAATAAAGTTAATAATCAAGGTCAACAAGATAAAATTCAAAATAAATACAAAGAGAAAGAAATAACAGCTACAAAACAAAAATCTAATCAACAAGATGCAAAGAAAATAGATGCAGAACATAAATAAATAGAGATAACAAGCATTTCTTTTAACCTAGAAAATGAATTAAATAAGATCATAATTCCTATCCCTTTGTTAGAAATTGCAAAATATCCTGTCTATAGAAAACAAGTAATGAAAATGATTGACTTTTGTATTGCAACAACCCAACCAGATACATTATATATACAAGATGAAATGCCTACTGTGATGTTTGGTCCTCATATTGAGGAAAGAGGAGAAACAATGGAACCATTTTATATTTCCTTAACAGTTCATGAACATCTTTTACACAATTGTATGCTAGAGTTAGGAGCTTCTCACAATCTAATGCCAAAAGTAGTTATGGAAAAGTTAGGATTACAAATCACAAGACCATATCATGACTTATATTCATTTGATGCAATAAATGTTAGATTCTTAGGGGTGAAAAAAGATCCGGTAGTTCACTTAGCCCAAATACCTATAAAAAATGTTTTGATGGATATAGTTGTGGAAGATGTGTCTATCAACTATGAAATGCTTCTGTCAAGATCTTGGGCAAGTAAACTAGTAGGTTCATTTCAAATGGACACGACTTATGCCACAATTCTAGTTTTTGGTGGAGAAACTAGGAGAATTTATAGGGAAACCAAACTGGCCTATACAATTAGTGATCCTAATCACCCTAATAATTATCCTGTTTAGTCAAAAGAGAAAGACTTGGGTTGTTTCATCTTATCTATAAATGATGAACCGGGTCTTTGTACATAAAATGTAAATATTGCTTTGTGTGAAAATAAAGAGCCTAGAGATGGGATGTGAAAAATGTATTTTTATGGAGCCTCCTCTTGGGAAGGTACTGGGGAAGTATACTTTTAATTTCCCCTTCTGGAAAGCTTTTTCCATTTTCTTTTAGATTACAATTTGAAACAGATTCCACAAATAACGTTTGTGAATATGAAGCTTTAGTGGGATTAGAAGTAGCTAAAAAAATGAAAATTAGAAACATTGTTGTCTATGGGGATGCATAATTAATTGTTAAACAGATAAGGAAACATTATCAAGATGAACACCAAAGGATGAGATCTTATAAAAATTTGGCTTGGGATTTAATTGAATTTTTTTTCGTAACCTTTAATATTCATGCAATACCCAAACATGAAAATAAACAATTTGTTTCTTTAGGAGTAGCACCAAGAACTTTTATACCTCCTAAAGTGTCAAATATTAAATACAAATTTGAGATGAAATCCATAGCTTCAATTCTAGACAATGTGAAGCATTGACAAGTATTTGAAGATGATCAAAAAATTAAGAAATTTTTGGAAATGGTTGATGGATTTTCTGCAAATCATATTGATCAATAGGATGATAAAGATAATGAGAACATTAATCAAAATAGTCATCCAGATCCAAAATTGCAAGAGATGATTTCTAATCATAAAATTATGATATTAAGAAATAACCAAATTCCAAAAGGATTGGTACCTCTAGAAAAGCTATTTGATAAATATGATGTTGTTGTGAAACCTACTATGCATCCTCAAAGTGAAGAAGTGGAAGATTGTAATATTGGAACTGAAAAAGAACCAAATAACATCGAGCTCTCAAATCTTCTTCACGTTGATCAGAGGGTTAGGTATATCGATTTATTCAAATAATTTATTGAGTATTTGCATGGTCTTATGAATATATTAAGACATATGATACAAACATAATTCAACACATAATCCCACTCATGGTAGGATCTAAACCTGATCTGGATTATTTTCGGCACGAAATGAGAGCGGAGATATAATAAATAAATGCACAGAGATATTGCATATATTCAATAATATAACATAAATGTATCAGAGATGCAATCATAAACATAGATATACAGTAATACACGATTTCTATTAATCAAAGAAATGCACAGAGACTGTAAAAATACAGAGTGAAAGACTCGCTAGAATGGTGGCAACTTATCTCTGAGAAGAGATGTGACGGCTACTCGCATTCGCAAGAAGCTAGTTACAATGAGGCTCTGGAGGCCTTTTTACAATAATCGGGAATGCCAAAACTCCTAGACAGCCCCGTTTGGGTAAGTTGGTGCATCAACTTCCCGGGGTC
>JZKD02S1673826.1:929712-965906 GCA_000966675.3 Picea glauca
AAATGGCCCCGGAAGTGAAAACCTGCTAAAAATAGTAAATTGCCAAAATGGCCAGAAAATTGTTTTGAGCCATTTGGAAAATGTGGGTGGCCCCCGATATCCACCTGGATCAAAACCATTCATAAAAAAATTAAGACAGGGAAATCCTATCGTCTTCCTAGTTATTGAAAAGGAACTAAAAAAATTATTAGATGCAAAAATTATAGTTCCTTTGAGATATTCTTATTGGTTTGCAAATTTAGTACCTGTTAGAAAAGAAATGGTGAAATAAGGCTCTATGTTTATTTCAAAAATCTCAACAAATATTCATTAAAGGATAATTATCCACTACCTAAAATGGATCATGTTTTGTAAAATTAGTGGGTGCTAATAGAATCTCAATGATTGATAGGTTTTCAGGTTATAATCATATTTTTGTACATGAGAAATACATATAAATGACTTCATTTACCACACCATGGGGAACCTTTATGTATGAAAAAATTCCCTTTGAGATAAGAATGTAAGAGAAACATTTAAGAGGGAAATGGACATAGCATTTGTGGGATAAAATAACAAATTTGTTGTGATTTATTTAGATGATCTTACTATTTTTTCTAAATCAGATCAAGATCATTTAAAACATCTTAGGCATAATTTTATTAAATGTAAAAAATATGGTTTATCATTGAATCCTAAAAAATATCATTTTTCTATGCAGAAAGGAAAGTTGCTTGGTAACATTGTCTCAAAGGATGGAGTCAAGATTGATCCTCAATGTGTTGAAGCAATTAATGTTATAAACCTACCAAGAAATAAAAAGGAGATTCAATGCTTTCTTGGCAAAATTAACTTTTTGAGAAGATTCATTCCTAATTTTGTTGAGGTAGTGAAGGATTTGACTGACATGCTAAAAAATATAGTGAAGTTAAATGGTCTTGAATGGATAGATATTATTTCAACCAAATTAAGAAATCTTTAGGAGAAGCTCCAATGTTGATAAGTCCAAATTACTCAAAGGAGTTTCTCATATTTTATTTTTCCTCTGGCAACATTATTTCTACCATTCTTCTACAAAGGAACAAATAAAAAAAAAGAACAACCAATTGCATTCTTTAGCAAGAGTTTAAGATATTCTGAAATCAAGTATAACATAATGGAAAAATAATCTTAGGTGTTGGTGAAAGCTCTGAAATATTTTAGATTGTATGTTCTTCATTCTAAAATAGTTGCCTATGTTCCCAAAAACACGGTAAAAGAAATCCTAAATCAGCTTGATAATGAAGGAAAAAGAGGCAAATGGATATCTAAGATTCTAGAGTATGACCTCAAAATAAAACCAATGAAATTTATTAAAGGCTAAGGATTAGAAAAACTATTAGCTGAATAAAATTGCAGAGTCCTTCGGATAAATAAGATTGTAGATATAAAAAAATATCCTTTAGTTGAGTATGAGGAGACATATTTACAACATCCCTTGGTAAAAATATTGTATTTTCTTTTCAAAATATTGAATGTCCCTCTTATTTCATTCAAGCAAAAGCTAGATCCCTTAAACTTCAAGAAATCAAGAATTCTATAATAAATGAAAAACTTTATTGGAAAGATCCTTTGGGAGTGTTACTAAAATGTATTGTTGAAGATGAGAATGAAAGAATAATTGATGAATTTCACAAAGGCATATGTGGAGGACACCATGCTTGGAGAGATACAACATATAAAATTTTGAGAGCTAGCTATTATTGGCCAAAATTATTTTTCTGAAGTAAATGTAAAAGTCAGATCCTGCAGAGGATGTCAAATTTTTGTAGGAAAACAAAAGCTTCCTTCTTTTCCTTTGGTTCCAATAAAAGTTGAAGATCCTTTCCAAAAATGGGGTTTAGAATTCATAAGTGAGATTTATCCTTCTTCTAGTGCACAACACATGTGGATATTAACTACAACAGATTATTTTTCCAAATGGGTGGAAGCAATTCCAACCAGATTTTCTTGAGGAAAATATTCTTCCCATGTTTGGATGTCCTAGGAAAATTATAATTGAAAATTCTAAAGCTTTTAAATATCTTGCAATGAAACATTTTTTTCATAAATAAAATATTATCTTTGGTCATTCCACTTCCTATTACCCATCAAATAAGATTCTAATGAGATTCATTAAGAAAGTGTTAACAAATAACAAAAAGGATTAACACTTTCATTTGAAATTTTCAATATGGGCTAATAGAATCAATACTAAACGGTCCAAAGTATGTCTCCTTTTCAATTAATTTCTGGTATTGATGTGGTACTTCCTATTAATGTTTCCTTTCCTGTCATGAAATTCCTGTAGGATAGTGAAGAAGAACCTAATGGATTTACTAGAAGAATGAATCAGTTAATTGAAGTACAACAAACTATAGAGAAAGTTAATGACAAGTTTCAGGAATATCAAGATAATATGAAGGCCATTTTTTACAGGAGAGCAAAACATATAAATTTCATCCTAGGTGATTTAGTGCGAAGATGGGATAGAAGAAGAGAGGATCCTGACAAACATGGAAAGTTTGATCATTTGTGGCTAGGACCCTACAAGATTGTTGCAGTTGAGGGAAATAATTCATTATCCCTTCAAAATCTAGAAGGAAATTTGATGGAATTACCCATGAATGGGCAGTTCATGAAACACTACATTCAATTTTAAATCTAGTTTTTCATTCATTGTAAATAATTGATTTTCTTTCTTTTTCTTTTACTTTATAAAGATGACCAAAACAAATAGACAAAAAAACATTTTTTCTTAGATAGTTTGTTCATCCTTTTAAAATACCATTTTCCTTAATAATTCTCCTCTTTGAAAAAATAAGTCCTTATCTTCTTAGATTACAAAATCTAAATAGAAAAGGTCATCTAAACTGCTAGTTTAGATTTTGACATGTTATTCACAAACCAGAAAGGAGAACATTTTGTTTGTTTTCTCATGAAACTTGAAAAGGTTTATAAAAGGTAATTCCTTCTAGGTAGAGACTTTAGTGTCAAATTTGTAATTGGTTGTTTTACTCGATACTTACCATTAACATGGCTTTTTTTTGGGAAGACAAATTTAGAAATGAGGAAATGAAAATATTTCTGAGTATATTTCATCACTTAGGTATTTATAGCTCATCCTTGATAAACAAACATCATCCCTTAAATGTGAAAATCATATTGATTTCCCTCAACTCCTCAAACTGTTAAACTAATCGAAAGGGACGGTGAAAGGAAATTCAAGTGGGAAATGAAGGTATCTTCATCGGGGCTATGGACGCTCGCTAACAGTGAAGCAAGGTCTTTGATGTTGGGGTGACTACACCATAGGCTATGGAAACTTTTTGTAAATGTAGAAACACAATGAGGATGAGAAAAATTTCTAATGAGAATCTTAAAACTTATTACTCACTCCAACTAGTTTCCTCACAAATACTTTGTTCTAACCCAAATCATTACGTCATAAGCTTAAAAGTTTTGAAGTATGAACACTAGTCACAAATTTGACTCTTTAGAGAAAACTAAAATTAGATTACCCCTAAAAAATTCATGAGTAGAGTTGAATGAGTAAAATCTTTTTATCCATTTCTGGTCAAACCTTATATAAACATGTTAAATTCTGAATTTGGTAGTGGTGTAGTTTCTTCAATTATAGATTTATCTTACAAACGTGAAGGAAAGGTTATTGTTTCTAAGATGAAAATAGTTTTCATTAGAAGTTTTTAATTAATATATTTCAAAAAATAATTACTCCATAACCCATTAAAGGCACATGGTCTACTATTCTTCTATTTCTTGCAGGGAAACACAATCCCCAGATGTTGTAACATGGTCTAAATTTTTCTTAAAATCTCAAAATTTGATCTTTTATATTTTATCATAGTTATTGGTTTTTGTACATATTTAATAAAACCTTAGAAATAGCTTGGTTTCAAAATATTATAATAAAATATCATTTTATTATAGATCTTAGTATTTAGGTTAGTTTTATTTTATTTTTAATTTTAATAAATTAAAGGTTTGTTAGAAACCTTTATATTATATGGTTTAACTTTATTATTATTTGATTTTAAACTAATAAATGTGTATGTTCCTTGAAGAATTAATCATGCACTCTGATTATTGAATCAACGGTTCACAGCTCACTGCCCCCCCCCCCCACATGCTCGATGGTTAACATAAAGGACAGGGGGGGGCACGAAACTTAACTCCGGTCAAAGGCTCATCGACGTGTCAAATGTTCGTGAATTGTGCACCCCTCCTGACTTGTAGTAAAATTAACTACATCCAACCCCCCTGCAATCGGCATGGGACCGATGCGTGTCTCGCATGATGTCAACTAGCAAAAAGGTAAAAATTGAAATTTTACTTATTTTAATTAACTTGTCGCCAATCATAAATGAAATGTATCCACTTTCGATTTAAAAAATCTAAAGGTAAATTATTTGGTTTATTTGAGATTTGTAAAGAGTTCAAGCGCCTGGTAAAATTGTTCCAGCACCATCCACCATTGGATTTCCAACCCAAGTCTTGTTCAAATCAATCTTTTTCACATGTAATTCAAAACCCAGTCACCTCTTTCAGTTTTTCATTTTCTAAAATGGATCCCTCTCACCCAGATAAAGTCAAGGAAAGTGAAAATATTGTAGAAGAATATCTGGTCGACACAGACAAGGATATTTTTAACTTGTCATGTCATTCGACCCTTTTGAGTTACACCAGCAGGCGAACCATGACTTTAGGGATCTAGTAGATCACTATCACACTTGGGAATCTGATTTAGTGAAGTTTTTGGTTCCTCAAGTCCATGATTTTCCTGAGTTTGTGGCCTATTGCACCTCAAACTACAACTCTTCTAAGAGAACAATCATTTAAAAGGATGGGTCTATGCTCATCGAATTAATCTCTGAAGACATTACTGAAATGTTGAGGTGGCCTTTAAACCCCAATATTGAACCATTAAATTAAGTTGTAATGGCCATATGTTTTAGAATTTAAGACCTGAAGAGAGATTTTCTCTTTTATAGACATACATGTGCAAAAGTCTTGACATCCCCACAGATATTTTTTTTCTTGAGCCGAGCTTATTTCTTGAAATCCCAAGAAAAATTATTTCCATGATTTCTGTAATATTTTGATGAGTTTGTGTTAGGAATCATGGAAGAAAGTTTCCCAATTATGACCAAACCCATGACTAAATTCAATTTTCCCCAATTCTTAGCAGATCAAATCCATTACCAACTCTCATAATTCGAATCTCTTAGAAGCTTTAGGTACCAATCTTACCTTGTTTACCTCTTTTTTTTTTTCTCAAGCATATCATTTTACACATTGTGGGTTAAAATTTGAATATGATATTGGTAACCTAGCTTCAATCATCCATTGGACCTCACTGGTTAGGAGAAAACCTCTAAATGTGGGATTTTCATGGTATGTTCGACAATTTATTTCTAAAGCTTATTTGATCATATACAATGAAGTCCCCCCTAGAATATTTCCTGAATAAATTTTTTTATTACAATTAAGTCTAGATAAGAGAGTGGGAGACTAGTATATCTCTGAAAATCATACTCAAACCGGAATTTATGGTTGTGAACTTTGTCCTTTCCTATTGCTTGTTTTCTTGACTCCTCAAATTTTTTCACTTGAATACATTAGGAAGAGATTGAATTCAAATGATGTTCATTTTGTGTAAATAAAATATAAGGCAAGATTTAAATTAAAGAAGGAGGTAGGCCCTTTCATTTTCAATACCATATCAACATGACAACAAAGCTTCTTTCAACTTTGGGATTTCTATAGGGAGAACAATGAAAGTATAATCCCCACTCTGTGATTTCCTAAAAAAGAGTCTCACATGGACAAACTCCATATCAACATCAACAAAAACCACAAGTATATTTGATGGCCAATCAATATAGTTGGGAGGAGGTAAAGAATATTTTGAAAATTCACAAGAAAGCTCTAGATCAACCTTTGAATTCTCTACTTACACAAACTCCTCAGCAATTTGAAAATACATATAAAAGAAAGACTGCAGAATCAACTACAAAAGATTCAGGGACAGATGAAGAAGGGTCAACCAAAAGACACAAATTGTAGTAACTTGAGGAAGAAGAGGATCCAAAGTTACTAGAAGAAATAATACTAAGAAAAAAGGGCCATGCTATTACTATAGAGGTAACAACATCACAAAATATTGAGAGTGTAGGGATTCAAAGTGAAACTAAACCACTGATTACTGATCAAGAAGAGCATATAGACTAGGTTCATCATTTCATGGAAAAAATAAAGACAGGTGCTAAGATTAAAAAGACTACAATTCCTAAATTTTATGACCATGATGCATAACAGACTAGAATGATCTTAGTTGTGGACAATGAGAAAGGAAGATTAAATATAGCAGTTATGGAGGCAAAGAAGCGAAAGAAGGTGACACACATTTCCATTGATCTTAATGCAGTCCATCCATTGGATAAATTTGACTTGCATAGAAAAAATGCAGAAATGATAAACATGGATGCTATGATAGCCAATTTGGGAATCAAGAAACTTCAAGTCATAAATGAGAATCTCAGGACCCAACTAAAAAATGAAACGTTAGCCACTAGAACTATACAAATAAGAGTAGAAGAATTGGAACAATGGGTAATGGACTAGGAGTAAACCCAAGAGATGAAGCATATATACATGCATTAATAAAAAAACAAGGACACGGATCCAAGCATTGAAGAAAAGGGTGAATAACCCAGGAATTGATCATGTATAGACTCCAGAACTACAAGAATTTCAAGCATAAAAATAAAAAATCTTGAAGAAAATGATTCATATGGAACAACAAATTGATGTATATGCCAAACATATTGAGACTATGAAGAGAGGATCTCATTTGTTATAGTCAGCGAGATCATATGATCCAACAATAGGACTGTCAAAGGAATTGGTAGATTTAAATATGAAGGGAGGTGAAATTGATAAACTGAAGAAAACCATTGCAACACAAAATGAAGAAATCAAGGAAAAAGACAAAATTATTGAATAATATAAAAAAACTAAAAGCTAAATTGCTAACAAATATAGAGAAAATGAAGAAAAATTTGTCAGGTAAACTCTATCTAATAGGATCCAGACATATCGTTTGGGATGAAATCATAGGTGAAGTTTCCCAGCTATGGAATTATTTCAAAATAATAAATGATGAAATGTTGTTAACAAATTAAGCAGATGAAACTATCCATAAATCATTCCATGAATTGGGAACTATACCTCAAGTTGATACGCAAATCATTAAGTTCTTGAATTCTACTTCCAGTGAAATATTAACAACAAAATGTGTCAGAGACAGAACTACAATGGTTATGGAAACAAAAAAGGTCTTTACAAAAAAGGAACTTAATAAAACAAGATCAGAATAAACGCATTATAGTGAAAAGAAATGTTGAATATTTCACAAAGAAATTTGAGAATTTAGTTAAAATGGGATTTCCTTCAACTTGGAACAAAAAGGGGGAAAATGCTATCGTATGAAAATTACAGAAAAATATTGTTTGTTTTCAAAGGAAAAGAAGATAAATTTCAAAGAATGGCTGATACTTTGAGAGGGAAGGCCATTGTAGACATATTGATAGATGATTTATACCTTCTTTGGAAAATAAAAAATGTATTTTCAAATCCTCCCACATATGAAAAATACACAGAGTTGGATATCACATTCAGGAAGATGAATTCATTCAATTATCCTTCAGATGATACTTGGAATATTCTTCTCCAACTGTTGGTAGGATGACTCACCAAATATAGTTGAAGAAATTCAGGGATTGCAACAATTGTCATTTGATCTTTCTATTTTCGAAATTCAAAGATATTTTGTAAATCAAATGGCTAGAAAATAAGATTTGATAACCATATTTGGTTATGATCCAAATTGTATAAATCACTGTGAAAGAATCAATGTAAAGAAGATTTTCTTGGAGGCCTGACCACAAGTCTTTAATAAATTTTGTTGCAAGTGTAAGGTACCATATCTATTATAATAGATGAAAATAGAAATATTGCAGAGAATAACAACAGGACAATACAATAGATGAAACCACAACACCAAAATGATACCTTTCTTGATAGGAAAAAATGTTCACTTCCCTCTTCTAGGGGGAAACCTCAAACATGGTAGCTCTCTATTACAATAATTCTCCAGAAAAAAATTATCATACCCTTGACTCTTATTTATACTAAATCTATCCACCAAAAGAATAATATAGAGGAAGATATTCTAGAAGTAGAAGCTTCTATTAGGTATTCTTACATTTGACTTATTCTTCCTTATTACTAGGCCTTATTAATATTGACCTTTATTAGATGTAAAATATATTATTCTACCTATGTGAGGGGTTAGGGAGGTTAGGTCCCTAACATTGCCTTCCCCTTTAAAACAACCTTGTCCTCAAGGCTTGGGATGAAGAAATTGTTGCAGAATGGTAGGTAGATCCCATGTGGCATCTGCTGGAGTTATATCTTTCCATCGTATTAACACTTCCTTGATGGTGCATTGATAGAGATGATGCTCATGCTAGTCCAAAAATTCTTGTGGCTACAACCAGATGGATCCTTATTCATCCAACTCAGGAAGACTAGTTTGAGTTTTTTACTTACTTCCAATCACCTTCATTAAGCAGGAGACATGAAAAACAGGATGGATCTTAGAATGACTGGGAAAATATAACTGATAGGCTACTTGTACCAAGTTATTAAGAAATATATAAGGACCATAAAATTTGGGTGCCAAATTTTGAAAATGATCAACCTTGAGTGAAGTATTCTTATAATATTGCACTCAAAGAAACACCTGGTCCCCTTCAGAAAATTGACGTTCTGAGCGACCTTGATCTGCTTGTTTCTTCACGCGATTCTGAGCCATGACCAAATTCTCTTTGAGGGAATGAAGAATATCCTCTTAAACTGTAATATTGTGTTCAACCACCTGGACATTCGAGACATCGGGCATGTATGAGAGAACTAAAGGTAATTTTTTTTCCAGATACTGCTTCAAAACAAGTCATGCGAGTAGCTATATGGTAATAATTGTTGTACCACCATTCTATGAGGGGTAACCATTGAGCCCACTGATTTTTCCTCTTAGATGAAAAACACCTCAAATATGTTTCCTAACACTTGTTGACAACTTCATTTTGACCATCAGTCTTGGATGATATGCTGTGTTGAGATGCAATTGGGTGCCCTGTAGCCAAAACAATTCTTTCCAAAAATTGTTGGTGAAAGTGGGATCTCGGTTAGAGACAATGGAATGAGGCCTGCCATGAATCTTGAAGATATGATCCACAGGAATTTGAGCCACTGTGGATGCAGTGAATGGATGTTGAAGAGAAAAAAAATGAGCATATTTGGAAAGATGATCAACAAACACCATGATGACATATTTATTTCCCAATTTAGGTAAGCCAACAATGAAATCCATAGAAACATCCCTCCAAATAGAGGGTGGAATTGGAAGTGGTTGTATTATGCATGGGGATTTAACTATTTCTCCCTTGTTTTGTTGGCATACATCACTTTCCACCATAAAGGTGCGGATGTCCTGCTTGATACCATCCACCAAAAAAATAACATTTGACCCTATCATAGGTTTTGGTAAGCCTAGAATGCCCAGCTATGGGTGTAGCATGAAGCTTGTATAGCACCCTGGATTTAAGTTGTGATTGTTTTCTTACATACATATGAACTTTGTAGTGAAAGTCTTCATTGTTCCAAGAGTACTCTAGAGAAACTATGGAATTTTCTTGCAATTGTTGGATTAGATGCGAAATTTTGGGATCTTGCAACCATTCCTGGCGAACAACTTGGAGCCAATATGGTACAATGAAGGATAGAGAAAATATGGACCCTTTATCTTCATATTTCCTTGAAAGAGCATCTGCAACCACATTGTCTTTTCCTTTATTGTAACTTATATCATAACCATATCCAAATAGCTTGGTCACCCATTTTTGTTGCTCCGGGGATGAAAGTCGTTGCTCCAGAAAATACTAGAGGCTCTGATGATCTATCTTAATTTGGAATCATTTTCCCAATAGATAAGGACACCATAGATCCACAACATGAAGAATGGCCATAATTTCCTTTTCATATATTGATTGGCACAAATGGCACTCCTATAGTCGTTTTCGAGTGAAGGCCAAAGTCCTACCATCTTGCATAAGTACTGTACCAATTCCTTTCCTAGATGCATCACATTTCAGGAAAAAAGTCTTTTTGAAGTCGAGAAGGGCCAGGAAAGGAGTTGTGCACATAGAATCATTCAAACCATGGAATGCTTGATCAGTTGTAGGATTCCAATTGAAAGCATTCTTTTTAAGGAGAGAAGTGAGAGAGGTTGCAATTTTTCCATATTTCTTAACAAATTTGCGATAATAAGTTGTTAAAACCAAAAAACCATGCAAACTCTTGAGAGTTTTTGGGCGAGGCCAATCCTACATAGCTTCAATTTTATTATGATCCACCCATACACCATCCTTGCCAACAATATGAACTAAATACTCCACTTCAGAATATCCAAAAGAACATTTAGATTGTTTGAGGAAAAGTTGGTGCTAAGAAAGGAGATGGAGAACTTGATACACATGGGAAAGATGGGTTGTCCAAGTTTTACTATAGATGAGAATATCATCAAAGAAAACTAGGAAAAAATGATGGAGAAAAGGATGGAAGACATGATTCATTATAGTTTGGAAAGTAGAGGGGGAATTGCATAGGCCAAAGGGAATGAACAATAACTCATAGTGGCCCTCATGGGTTCGAAAGGCCATATTGGGAATGTCATCCTCTTTCATACGTATCTGGTGATAACGAGGACAAAGATCAAGTTTAGTAAAGTAGTGAGCACCACTCAATTCATCCAATAGATCATCAATGACAGGAATGGGAAACTTGTCTTTGATGGTGAGTTTGTTGAGAGAACGAAAGTTGGGACACATGTGCCACGTTCCTTCTTTTTTTAGGACCATGACTACACAAGAAGAATAGGGGATGGTACTATGGCGAATGCCACCCGTGTCGAGTAATTCTTGATTTTTTTTTTCTGAATTTCATTCTTTTGGGAAAAGGAATGACGATATAGGTGGAAATTAGGATGAAGACTCCCTGGGAGTAGAGGAATGGAATGATCATGGACACCGCGGGAAGGGGGAAGGTCACGGGGAATGAAAAAAATAGCATGGTTTTTGGAAAGTATATATTGGAGGTCTCAAATGCATAGATGGTGTCTCAACTACTTGAATGGAATTGATTTTGGAAATAATGTAAGAATGGCATTTTTTAAGGAGATTTTCCATTCAATGGGAACTGATGATCTCAGGGGAACCTGCTGTGATGACTTGGAACTTATACTATTGGTCGTCATGTTGAAGCTACATGGTCAATTCCTTGAAATCCATGAGGATGGGACCAAGAGTGTGTAACCATTATGCACCTAACACAATGTCACAACCACCCATGTCGATAGAGAACATATGAGATTCTATGTTGTATTGGCCAATTTGGAGACACACTTTTTCACAATGCCCCCGACATTTCATGGAACCTCCATTGGCAATCATGATTTGAAAATTGTCGGCTGGATGGATATAGAAATGGGTTCCTTGATTTGTGCATCGATGAATGAAATTATGAGTGATACCATTGTTAATTAGGATGATGAACTTCCAATTTTTAATGTACCCAATTAGCTTGAAGGTTTGGGGAGCAGAGAAGCCAATGAGTGCATTCGAGGAAATGACCAGTTCAACTTTTGGTGGATTAGAGGGAAGAGTGATAGGATCTGGCTTAGGTAGATTGGTTGCAGGAGAATCCTTGATCTTGTCTTCAACAAAATCCTCAAAGATGTCCATGAACAACTTATGTTCCTTACACTTATTCCCCGAAAAATATTTTTCATCATAATTATAGCAAAGGCCTTTGAGTTGGCATTCACCTATTTCTACCTGGGTTAATTTTTGTATCTTGAGCAGGGTGGGATGAGGGGAAGGAGTGGAAGGGTGAGGGTGTGGAGGGAAAGAAGGTTTGCGGTGCTAGAAAAAAAAACTATTGAGCTTCCTTGGCATGTTGAGTAGCTTCCAAACAAGTATGGGGGTGAGTCATGAGGACTTAGGCTCAGATGTCATTCATGAGGCCACTGATAAATAATTCCTAGAAAAAAGCATCATACATGCCCTCTCTTCTGAAAGCTAATTGCTCAAATGCAGCTATGAAACTCTTCCACTGTACCTGACTATTTCAATTTGGTCAGACGACCCAGGGAGTGTGTATTAGTGTCAAAGTGGTCATAAAGTGCAACCACAAACTGGGTCCAAGCCACATATACTTGGCATGATTTGTAACACTATTTCCACCATTTCCAATGTTAAAGATCCAAATAAAGGACATCGTAACAAAGTTTTTCCAAGTCATCAGTGATTCCATGCAAGGATAAGTAGTGTTCCATTTGAGTGACCCAACCGGTGGGATCTGAGCCATCAAATTTTTTCACCTCCACTTATGGAAGATGAATATCACGATGAAAAGGGTTGGAATGAAACTTCTAGGAATTGGAGGAAGTAGTACCTTCGAGGTTAGAAGGTTGATCATATGTGGAATGAATTCTAGAAATGGGCAGTTTTTCTAGGACCTTGGAAGAAAACGAGTCAATTTGAGATTCAAGGTGGGATTCAAGCTAGATGGAAAGGTGGGAATCGAGGTCCTTCTTCAATTCCTCTTTCAGGTGGTCAATTTTTCACTCAATGTGGGTAGCTATGTCATTTTCAAGGTCTTGGTTGCAAGTGTTGGACACGGTGAGGGGGAAAAAAGGAAGAGGTGGGAAAGAAAGGTGGATCAAAAGGGTGGGTGGGTCAACAAAAAAACAAGGCTAATAAATGATAGGTATCACTATGATCAGGATGAAAATAGGAGTCCCATGGAATAGGTCCCAAGTAGGGATACCAGAAAGGGGGTCGAGACTATAGGAAAAAAAAAGGATAAAAATTGATAGGTATCTCTATGATTAGGATGAAAAGAGGAGTCCAATGAGATAGGTCTCAAATAAGGGTGTGGGCAAGCCCGAATTATTAACATGAAAAAATGTGTATTAATTTATCAACCAAAATGCAAGAGGTAAAGTTGTACGACAATAGATCTTGTATGTTATGTTTTTGTTTTCGTCCCAAGGGTTAGAGTATTCATGGTTTTTACAGACAATGTTTTTTCCTATGCTATAGATCTCTGATATATGTGAGGGGTCCATCAATAGTACTCTTCCCGATATCTCATGGCACCAACTAAGGAGGCTAGACTGTGCCCTTAGCCATACTACTCGACTACCCAAGTACTAGAGAATATCTTCCCGAGTGTTGTTCTTGGTGGCACTATTAGAGTTTGGTGGTTGATTAGTTTATCTACAAAGGGATTTAGGATATCTAGACCGATTCGTATACATGCGATTTCTGATGCGCTACCACTTTAATGGGTACCCATAGGGGTTACAAGGGTTGCCAACATCGTTTTCTTAAGTACCACTTGTAGTTCCTGTGTGTATGCCTCCTCGACCATGGATTTATGCACTGAAAAATAGATATCTATAGCTTTAAACTACTTGAATATGTCTCTACCCTGAAGAAAAAAAAAACCCACAATTTTCTTCCAAGGAAAGTGCTATGATACCACTTGTAAGATACCAGATATATTATAATAGCTGAAAACATTAATATTCCAGAGAATAACAATGGATCAATACAATAGATGAAACCACAAAACCAAAATAATACCTTTATTGATAGGAAATAATGTTCACTTTCCTCTTCAGGAGGAAACCTCTAGCAGAGTGATGCAGAACCCCTACCTCAGTAGGGTCTGCTAACCTCCCAGTCTATGGATCTTCCTCTATTCCCAAGCTAAAGAAGCTCTCAAGGTCCTTGCTAGAACCCCCACAAAAACAAATCCACAGGTCCTTCTTAAGAAACTACACCGATGTGAATGAGCACTAGAAGTAAGTTTTGTCTCCATGTGACCATTGGTTGTGACCACGAGCCTAACCAAAAAGGCACTTTGCACTTCGCGATCTCGGGTATTCTACTACGAGTCTCACTGACTCTTCCAATCTCCAAACTCTGAATTAGAGCTTAGCGAACGCTACCTCCTCCCTTTATTCTCCGACGGTGTGACCTCCAACTATGACTTGGGGCCCAACTCCCCAAATACTTTGGGACTTCACACTTCACAAATGCCGAAATATAGCTCACCTCCTTTCCTCCGAACCCCGAACACCAATTTTTACTCATGCTAGATCGATGATAAACTATTTTTTGTGATCCAATGGTCCAGGTTTACTCTTTGCGAATCGGGACTTCACGTTTCGCGAGTCTGGAAGTGGAATTCCCTCTTCGTTCTGACTCTTGACTTTCCAATATTCCAGAGTGCCAAATCAATGGCTTACACCCCCTCATATATGACAACTACTATCTCTCCTAAGCTTGCGAGTGTTGAAAGACTCTCGCCCTTATCCTTCCCACAGATCTACTAGATCCAACGGTTCACGAAAATTGGTGTTTCTCCCTTCAGGAATTTCCACCATCCGTTGAGACTCTCAGTGTCTCTTGGCCAAATAACTCGGTGTCAAACCTTTTGATCTTGGTTCCATGAGGTGACTCCAAACCTCATCCTTCCTCTAAAATTCTCCAAGTCTCTATCCTTCCTAAGCTTGAATTCTCACTGCAAACTCAAAGATTCTAAAGAATCTTGCACTCACTCCTTGCGGCTTCCACAATAACCTCTGGTTCTCTGACAACTCCAACTCTGCACTCTCCTTGCGACATAAGTTCTTCAAACTCTCACTTGGGTTGAAAATGTCTAAGACTCTCCTCAACATGCACACACCTTGCACGGCTTGGTTCTAAACCTACACTTCTACTGGTATAAGTTAACGTTATTTCTCCTAAGATTTATGAGATAAAACTCAGAATCTTATCGACGCACTCCTTGCAGACTTTCACTGCACTCCTTGCAGGAACTCTCAGGAAGAGAAACAATTGAAACTCATACTCTCCTCATAGACTTCATACATTCAAAATGAAATCACATACATATGGCATTGAAACAAGTGCATAACAGAGAATATAAGCAAGTTGTAAACATACCATTCAATAGATACACACAACATTCATAATACACCATGGAATTGGATCAAAGCATTCTTATATTAATTCAAGTGCTTCTGTACATGGTTCAATAGAAACAACTATCTGCTCATACAACTTCTACAGTATCTTTTCTTCTCTACTCTCCTATGCTCTGTTTCTCTCTTTCTCTCTTACAATGAGAATGATAATACTATACAATCTACGAGGGAGTCTTCTTGATGTTTCCCTCCTACAACGTTAAGCTATATTATTGAATTAAAGATTAATACCTACTTTACATTTATTACAATAAATTTCCACAACCGACAGATGAGAGCGAATGCTCAAGATCTGTATTACAATCCCCAAAACATTAAAAGAAATTACATCCTTCCATCTATTACATTAATGTGTTTTCTTTCGAAATTTCAAGATGTCTTCAAAATGCATGCTGGTGTATATCCATCTGTCCTCCACTCACCCTTGATGATGATGCTCTTGCATCATACTCCTCTAGATAAAATATTCATGGACTCCTTTCCATGAGCTCCTGCACTATCTATCCATGTTTCTGGATATCTACTTCACTTTCCCAACTGGCATCTTCAATTGGGTGTCTTTTCCACTTTACCAAATATTCAAAATATGTCTTCCTCTAGGTCTTCTTGCTAACTCTTTTGTCAATGATATTTTCCATCTGCGGCTTTTCAACAACAGGAATCTGTTTGACCCAATGAATTTTCTTTTGATTCTCTTCTCCATATTCTCTGTAAGGATACATATATGCTATGTTGAATATGGGTGATATGCCCACATCATCTGGCAATTCTATCTCATAATCATTTGCTTCAAATTTCCTCAAAATTTTACACGACCCTATTTTCTTCATTTTCATCTTATTATATGTTCCCCTTGGGAACCTTTCTTTTCTGAGGTGTGCTAAGAATAAATCTCCCACTTCAAATTTAATCTCTCTTCTGTGCTGATATGCTCTACGCTTGTATTCCTGGTTGGAATTCTGAAACCACTCTTTAATCTTGCTATGGAGCTCATGCATCTTTGCTGCAAAATCTTCCACTCCAACACTCCTGAACTCATTATGCTTTAAGTCTCTCAACTTAGATACTCCTCTTGGCTTCATTCCATGCAATATCTGAAATGGGATCTGTCCTGTACTCTTATTAGGTGAGTCATTATATGAAAATTCTGCTTGTGGTAGAATTTGATCCCACTGACTGTGATGTTCAGTTACCAAACTTGTCAAAAAGTCCCCTAAACTTCAATTTACTACCTCATCTCATCCATCCGTATGAGGGTGATATGTCGAGCTAAAATATAAATTCATCCCCAGCTTATTCCATAGTGTCCTCCAGAAATGACCAACAAATTTGGTATCTCTATCTGAAACAATACTCTTGGGTAAACCATAAAGTCGAACAAATTCTTTGAAAACCAGATTCGCAATGTGTGTTGCATCACCGATTTTCTGACATGGAATAAAATGTGCCATTTTGGAAAATCTATCGACTACAACAAATATGGAATCACAACCTCTCTGTGGCCTTGGCAGTCACAACACAAAATCCATGCTTAACGCGTCCCACGACCTCTCTGGTATTGGAAATGGTTGATACAACCCAGTATTCTGTCTTTTCCCCTTTGTGTGCTGGCAAATTCTATATCTGTTGACAAATTTCCACACATTTTTCCTCATTCCTAACCAATAATACAATCTTTTCAATTGCGCAAATGTTTTTTTATGGCCGAAATGTCCTGCCAATCCTCCACTATTCTTTTGCTTCAAAATGTTTTCTCTCATAGAACTCTTCGGGATACACAACTGATTTCCTTTGAATAGCAATCCATCCTGAATTAAATACTCAATCCATTGGCTTCTATCTCTTAAAACAATATTCTCAGATGCTTCATAAGCATCCTTGAAATCTGAATCATCTCTGTACATTTCCTTAAGGATATCAAAACCTAAGGTCTTCACTCAAAACTCCTACGGAATCAAACATTTCCTGGTCAATGCATCAACAACCTTATTAGAATTTCCAGAAATGTTCTTTATAACAAAATTAAATTTCTTCATAAAATCAACCCATTTTGCATGTTTTTGGTTTAGTTTCTCCTACCTGGTTATAAACTATAAACCCTGATTTTCGCTATACAAAACAAACTCTTTTGGAACCAAGTAGTGTCTCCATTTCTTTAGTGCTTGTATGACTGCATAAAACTCTTTATCATAAGTGGATTAATTTCTTTTGGCCTCATTCATCTTCTCACTGAAGTATGCAACTGGTCTATTGTTTTGACTTAAGACTGCTCCAATTGCAAATCCACTTGCATCACATCTCACTTGAAATGTCTTACTGGAATCTGGTAGAACCAAAACTGTCTCTTCAATTATCTTCTCTTTCAACAACTTGAAACTTTTCTCCGCTTCCTCTGTCCAATGAAAATATTTATGTCTTTTCTTGATTGTGTCCATCATTGATGCACAAATCCCACTAAAATTTCTGATGAACTTCCTGTAAAAACTGACTAATCCATGGAAGCTTCTGACTTCAAATATATTCCTTGGCGACGACCATTCTTTGATTTATTTTACCTTTTTTTGATCCATATTCAACTCATTCGAAGAGATCACAAAACCCAAATAAATGAGTTTTGTATTCATGGAATATGAATTCTTCATATTTATCATAAACTTCTCTTGCTGCAACCTCCTCATCACTAGAGTTAAATGTCTCAAATGCGCTTCCTCAGTCTTACTGAAGATCAATATATCATCAATATATAAAATTACAAATGTTCCAATGAAATCTTTCAAGACTTTGTTCATCAATCTCATAAAAGTACTTGGCGCATTCGTCAAGCCAAATGGCATGACAATCCATTCATACAATCCTTCATTTGTCTTGAATGTTGTCTTCCATTCATCACCTTCCCTCATTCTAATATGATGATATCTTCTTTTCAAATCAATTTTTGAAAACAACTTTTCCCTACTCAAGTAATCCATCAAGTCATCCATCCTAGGTAAAGGAAATCTATACCTGATGGTGATTTTGTTTATAGCTCTCGAGTCTGTACACATCCTCCATCCACCATCCTTTGTTGGTACAGTGCATGGACTCAAGATTTCTCTAATCAACCCTTTTTCCATCAAATCCTGGACTCGCTTCTTAACTTCTTCATTCTCCTACGCCGTCAATATGTATGTGTATTTGTTTGGCAAACTCGCTCTTGGTATAAGGTCAATGTGATGGATTATACTTCTGATGGGAAACAACGAACAAGGTAAATTGTCCACCACTATATCAGCGAAATTCTCCAGCAGTTCCTGAGATTCCTCAGGTATATCATCTATCGAAGTACTGGTAAAGATGAATCTAGGTTTTCTTACCACAACAAACTACATTTCTTGATCTTTCTTGACTTCATCCATAATTTCCTTCCCACTCATGAGAAGTATAGTATTTCTTGCTTCTGCTTTTGCCTTCTTATCTTCAATTGGCAACAACATATGCATGCTACCATTATTCTCCAAGGTATAAGTGTTCTTTCTTCTGTCATGAATAACATTTCAGTCATATTGCCAAGGCCTCCCCCAAAAAAGATGACAGACATCCATGGGAATTACATCACATAAAATATCATCTCTATATCCTCCTATCTTAAATTCAACTAAACACTGTTTAGTGACTGTTACCTGATGTCCTTTTTGCAACCACAAAACTTTATACGGGCTTGGATGTGCAACTGTCTCCAATTCTAGCTTCTCCACCATCTCCGTGGATACTAAATTATACATGATTCCACTATCAACTATCATCTTGCATACCCTATCTTTGGTTTTGCAAGAAGTCCTAGACAAATTGTTCCTCTGGACTAGATTTTCCACTTCTTTCTCTTGTTTCAAGAGAATTTTCCTCATAATCAAGGATATTCCACCTTCTACATATTCTACCTCAACATTTCTCCTTCGCAATTCTGAAATGTGAGCTTCACCTCCTCCATCCCTTTTTATATCGGGACATTCCCAATATTTGTGTCCTATCTTCCCACAGACAAAACACTTTACTTCACCTCCTCTTCCTCTTGCTCGAGGAAAAGTGTTCTTATCGACATATTTTCTTCCTTGTGAACTTCCTCCCCTTTCTGGGTGGTGATGTGGCTTCTTTTCTTCATCCTTGGGATTTTGTACTCTGTCCTGGGCAATTGCTTTCCCTCTTCTTTGACTTCTATCTCTGCCCCTTTGACCTTGCTTTCAGGCCAATTTTTCTTCTACCTTCAGAGAAACCTGATAAGAATCTTCCACATTTCTGATTGTCACCATGCTTATCTCGTCCTAAATCTCATATCTCGGGCCATTCATATATCTGGCGACCTTTCATCATCACTCTCACGATGACCAGCTCTAATGTTAAGTTTGTAGAATTCCTCAGTGTATTCCTTCACTGTCATCCCTTTCTATCTAAAATTCTACATTCTTTGAAACATATTGATTTGATAATCTCTGGGTATGAAATTGGCTTTCATATTTTCTACCATTCTATCCTAGCTTTTAATTCTTTGTTTTCCCTCGCAATGCTTGTCAGCCTGTAGTTCATCCCACCATAGTGCTACATGTCCTTTTAGTCTAGTGACTACGTGTTTAAATTTCTTATCTTCTTCAACATCTTCATATTCAAAGTATTTATCCAGAGCTCTAAAACAATATAGCAACTCCTTAATGTCCAAGTTTCCTTCATAAATTGGGATGTCCAATTTCTCTCTGGCACCCATTCTTGCAACAACTTTAAATAGACATTCCTCTACACAATCTTCGACTACAACTTCTTCTGCTCCTTCTTCATTCTCACTTTCTGCCTCACTGATATCTCCAGTATCAGGTGTTTGTCTCTGTGTTGTCTCCATAACATCTAATGGAGCATGGAGTTCTCTCATTTCCCTCTCCATGGATAGATCGAGTAAATTTCTTTCTGGACGTCTTTTTGGCGGCATTGCTGTAGTTTCCACCACACAAAATTCAAATCACAAGTGTCCTCTATCTTCTCTTTCTTACAGAAACAATAGCTGTAAGCTCTGATACCACCTGACCCAAAACCCCTACCTCAATAGGGTCTGTTGACCTCCTAGTCTATGGATCTTCCTCTATTTCTGAGATGAAGCATCTCACCAGGTTCTTGCCAGAACCCCCATGAAAACAAATACACAGGTCGTTCTTACGAAACGACACCCACATGAATAAGCACTAGGAGTAAGTTTCCTCTCCACGTCACCACTGGTTGTGACCACAGGCCTAACCAAAAAGGCACTTCACACTTTGCGATCTCGGGTATTCTACTACGAGTCTCCCCGACTCTTCCAAACACTGAACTCCGAATTAGAGCTTAGTGAATGCTAGCTCCTCCTTTTATCCTCCAATGGTGTGACCTCTAGATATGACTTGGAGCCCAACTCCCCAAATACTTCAAGACTTCGTACTTCGCAAATGCCAAAAGATATCTCACCTCCTTTCCTCCGAAGCCCGAACCTAGAGTTGTACTCATGCTAGATTGATGGTCCACTATCTCCCATGATCCAATGGTCCAGGTTTACTCTCCGTGAATCAGGATTTCGCGTTTCGCGACTCTAGAAGTGGACTTCCCTCTTCCCTCTGACTCCCGAATTTTCAATATTCCAGAGTGCCAAATCAACGGCTTACACCCATTCATATATGAAAGCTACTATCTCTCCTGAGCTTGCGAGTGTTGAAATACTCTCACCCTTATCCTTCCCATAGCTCTACTAGATCCAACGATCCACAGAAATCGACGATTCTCCCTTCAGGAATTTCCACCGTCTGTCGAGACTCTCAGTGTCTCCCGGCCAAATAACTCGACATCAACCCTTCTGAGCTTGATTTTGCGAGGTGAATCCAAATCTCATCCTTCCTCTAAACTTATCCAAGTCTCTATCCTTCCTGATCTTGAATTCTCCTTGCAAACTCAAGGATTCTAAGGAATCCTGCACGCACTCCTTGCGAGTTTGACAATAACCTCTGTTTATCTGATAACTCCAACTCTGTGCTCTCCTTGCAACATAAGTTATTCAACCGCTCACTTGGGTTGGAAAAGTCTAAGACTCTCCTCAGCCTGCGCACACCTTGCACGACTCGGTGCTATACCTTCAATTCTACTAGTATAAGTTAACGTTATCTCTCCTGAGCTTTCTGAGATAAAACTCAAAATCTTGTCGATGCACTCCTTGTGGACTTTCGCTGAACTCATTGCAAGAACTCTCAGGAAGAGAAACAATTGAAACTCATACTCTCCTCACAGACTTCATACATTCAACATGAATCACATACATATGGCATTGAAACAAATGCATAACATAGAATATAAGCAAGATGTAAACATACCATTCAATAGATACACACAACATTCATAATACACCATAGAATTGGATCAAAGAATTATTATATTAATTCAAGTGCTTATGTATATGTTTCAATAGCAACAACTATCTTCTCATACTACTTCTACAGTCTCTGTTCTTCTCTACTCTTCTATGCTCTCTTTCTCTCTTTCTCTCTTACAATGAGAATGATAATACTATACAATATGGGAGTCTTCTTGATGTTTCCCTCCTACAAACTTAAGCTATCTTATCGAATTAAATATTACTACCTACTTTACATTTATTACAATAAATATCCACAATCGACAGATGAGAGAAAACGCTCAAGATCTGTATTACAATCCCCAAAACATTAAAATCAATTACATCCTTCCAGATATTACATTAATGTGTTTGCTTTCAAAATTTCAATATGTCTTCAAAATGTGTGCTGGTGTATATCCAACTGTCCTCGACTCGCGGTTATTGACGATGCTCCTGTATCACAGAGAAATTCTCTATTACAATAATTCTCCATACAAAAACTTCTCATACCCTCGACTCCTATTTATACTAAATCTATCTACCAAATGAACAATATAGAGGAAGATATTCTAGAATCATAAGCTTCTATTAGATCTTCTTACATTTGACTTATTCTTCCTTATTACTATGCCTTATTAATATTTTCCTTTATTACATGGAAAACATATTATTCTACCTACATGAGGGGTTAGGGAGGTTATGTCCCTGACAACAAGTTTCGAAGATTCAAAACTCTATGTCTCAATACACGTGATTCTTTTCTTGATGTTATTTTCATACTCCTAAATTCCTCTTGAATATATATACTTCCATGATTGTGATGATTTAGTACAACAACTACCACCATTAACTACAAAATATATCTCCAAAAGTTACAGACTTCTTTAAATAAACTGTGACTATTAAGAAGACTTGTTCTTAAAATTTCATTATCCCTTTTTGAATAGAAACAAAGTATTCTTTCATGTTCAAATTTTATCCTCGTTTAGATACATATTCAATAATCATTCCTTCTATCTAAAAGTTAAGTAATATTTGTCAAAGACACATTACTTCACTGTTCAATTTTGTTTTCCTTTATTCCTTCTTTCAACCTCTCAAGAATTTTAATTGTTTGAAACATAGAAAAATTTTCCTTCCAATATTAATCTTTAAATATTTAAAGACTAATGATACATGCCCAACAAAGAAAAAAAAATACTTTGTTTTAGGAAACATTATATTAAACAAAATCAATCAATCTTATGGATTCCTTGGCATCATTCCCTAGCTACAGACATCTCAAGGGTTACAACACTACAAATGTTACTTAAGAAAAAATAGGAACTACTAGCGTATGACGAATCCAAATGGCATAAAAAAAGAAAGGCCATATGGATTCGAGAAGGGGAGAATAACACCAAATTCTTCCGCAAAGTTTGCATTTATAGGAAGATGTTTCACTCCATTTGGGAAATTTCATACCAACAAGGTCAAAAGGTTTCAAAGCTTGATGAGATTGTTGATGCATGCAATTTTTTTTTCCAATCTCTTCAAGGCTTTGACCAGATGCCCCATCTCGGAAATCCTTCAAGTCAACAATATTTTCCCTAAAGACATTACGTAGGAAATGAATGCTTCTTTATTCACAAAGATAATGAAGAATGACTTTTTTGAAACATTATAATCTTTTCAAAATGCAAGAGCTTGTGTCAGGATGGAGTCATGGTAGAGTTTTACTTACGGTTTTTTGAGCTCCTCAAGGGGGATTTGCTGAAAGTAGCTAAAGAATATCAAATATTTGGTAATATTGGGGGGTCCCTCAATTCAATTTTTCTATCCTTCATCCTGAAAAATCCTAGCCCTCCTCCTTTGAAGACTTCAAGCATATTTCCTGCTGCAATGTGATCTAAAAACTTATTGCTAAGGTAATTTCTAATCGCATTAAGAATTTTTTCAGTGAGATTATTTATTAGGAGAAATATTTCCTCCTATTCAAAATACAAACTCATGATTCTATGTCTATAACTCAAGAATCTTTGCATAGTATAAAGCTAAAAAAACATCCCCTCAATTGTTATGAAGCTAGACTTGTCTAAATCCTTCGACAAAGTTAACTGGACTTTTATAAGGATTTCTTTGATCCAATTGGGGATGAATCTCCAATGTGTCAACTGGATCATATGATGCATAGAAACCTCTTCCTCCTTCATATCGTCCCATGGGCTTTGCCAGGGGTGCCCTCTCTCTCTATTCATCTTCCTTTTAGTCGTAGAAGGCCTCAACCTCCTCTTAAAAAGTGCATGCAATGAAGAGCTTATCAAAGGCCTAAAAATTAAAAACTCTGATATCCTAACCCATCCATTATTTGTTGATGATGTGATTCTCTTTGGTGAAGGAACTATCTAGAAATTCTAAGCTCTGAAGAAAACTCTAGATTTGTTTTGTATTTCATTAGGAATGGAAGTCAATCGTGCAAAGTCTATTTTGTTGGTTCAAGGATTTGTGCTCAAACCCAATGATTTCTTGTTTAGAGACTAGATATGTCTATACAAGAAAATTCAGGCCAAAATCTCATTTTCGGTACACCATTGGCTTTCAAGGGGAGGTCATTTAAATATATTAAACTCGGTGCTGAGTAGCATACTCATTTATTGGGATTCTATAGCCAAAATAACAAAGGGAATATTTACCAAAATCAAGAAGATTGTTTTTCACTTCATGTGGTCAGGAAACAGGGAAAGAGGTGGGATTCCATTTGTAAAATGGTCGAAGCTGGCAATGCCAAAAGAGTTGGTGGGATGGGGCATACAAAACTTATTCTGGTTCTGAAAATACTTTGCAAGTAAAATATTGTGGAGGCTCATTCAGAATGATCTGGGGAAAAGTATTGGTCTCTAAATACATCTCAAGTTCATCCATTATTGAATGAGTAAGATATCCCAGGAAGAATGTGCATACCAATTCGATTTGTTTGAAATCCATGGTTGAGGCTTTCCTTCTATTTGGGAACCATATGGCCTAGTGTGTGGGGAAAGGAAACAATATAAGGATAAGAGAGGAACCTAGGGTTGAAGACTCATGGTTCGACCAAAGTTGACCAACAAAACACCCAAGGCATCGAGATATCAATCCTCAGCCAAAGACTAAAGAAGGTCTCACCCAAGATTCCATGAGAATCACATAGACCATTTGGTATTGTGTTGTTGATGAAATACTAATTACAAATATATCCATCTAGGTTGGAATTCAAATAATTCATGGAAACTAATTAACAACTAACAATATATAACAACAACACACACATTCAATCGACACATGATCAACACATCATAAGACCAAAATCATTGGAACTTTATTATATTCATATAACCATCCATAGACATACATTAAGAAACTCATCAATTGAAAAAAAAGGATCCCTCCTCTCTTATACGTTTTCCCAACATTACATTACATAACACCGTACGCCTTCTTTCAAACTCTGCAGATATGAGAGACCATAATTACAACCAGAGACATTACAAAACATAGGCTCTAAGAGAGCTCAGGGACATTTACTAACAACAAAAACGATTCCCACAACCATCAACAACCTTATTTCTATCGTTGTTGCTCCCTTTTATCTTCTTCTTGGCTTTGGTGCTTTGTCACTTTCAATCCTTTCCCACTCACTCCTTTGACTACCATTCCCACATGATTCTTTCACCCACATACATTCCATGTAGACTCTTTGGAATCATGGAAATATTAAGTACCTTTCCATCTCATTTTCTTCCCACTCCACGATTCCTCTTGTTTCCCGAAGAAACCATTGGGAATATTTCCCAAAGATTCTTTTCTTGATACCAACATGCATGTGGTGTCTTCTTAATTTCTACCACACATCACAAAACTTGTACCGATGTGCATTGACATAACTTGAATTGGACCGCCATACAAAAAATGATCTAGCATGCGTGCCTCTTGTCACCCATTGCACATCTACTTGAGCGTATGAAAAATTGGAATAGGCATGCACTAGTTTGTTTATGCATGAATGCGATATTTACCCAAACATTTGGGTGCCAACATTCCCCCACCACTATTATTTGGCTCATCCTCGATCAAGTTCCTCATGGAGTAACTGATGTGACAAGCGACATCAGTTTTAGGAGCTCCTGAACGAATTCCTTGAATTGGTGATCAAGCTCATTCAGAGGTTTCCATGAAGTTCTTGGGTGAGCTGAACAATTGCATCTACATCAGTTGTTGTGACCTAAGGGTATTCCGTTTATGTTGTTTCCATTTTCTCGAGAAAGGGGATGGAAAAAACCTGCATGTCTGTCAACTGGGTATAAAATATTAAGGCATTATCGACTGTAGTAGTGATTATCTCTTAGATGCTTTGCTGATAAGCCTAGAAAACAACAATATCTTTATTTTTGGACTCAATAGATTCCATCATAGTCGAGTGATTTCTTGGAGGTAGAGAGGACAAGCTACTCTTTTGTTGTATGACCTCAGTATTGATCATGTCAACTCTGTCATCAATGGTACTCAACATGGGGGAGATATGTAGATGATTTCATAAAGTGAAGCTATGATTGACCACCCCCAAAAATTCCTTAAATCTGTGATGACCATATTGAATGGATTCTTTGGCCAATGTAATCTTGTCTTGTATTTGAATTGCATCTAGGTTTGTTTGATGGAATGGAAGACGTAGTGTTATAAGTTTTGAGTCAAAATTTTGTAGGTGGTTCTTTATGACTGATATTTTAACACAGTGGGGAATGTCATGGCCTTCTAACGAGGTGTTCGATATTTGTGCATATAAACTGCCCACCATCCATAGGAGGTCAATGAATTTTGTACTAATATTAGTAGATTGAGCCTTTGTGGGTATGGGATGCAACTTCTATATCATATTGTTGTTGTAAGCCCTAGTTATCTTGAACCACTAGCTGATAGTGTGTACGCGTCTGATTGTGTGTGGGGATGTCCACTTGGTGTTGCATATGTAGCTATGCACAATTATGCCCAAGTGTTTGGTGTTAATATCTCAAGTTAGAAATAAGAGTGGAAATACATTCTTGCACCACTGGAGTCAGAATTGGTTCCAACAGGATGTCGATACTGGCTATGTCTGTTGGATTTGGTATTGACCGGTAGAATCGAAGGACTAGTGTGGGATTACAAGAATTGGTCACTAAAGTCAAGGACCGTGGTATATTGTCAGGTGATGATGGTGTACCCCCGAGTTGGTGACATAGATGGTCGAAATTATGGGTAGCCCCAGTCTAGATTTGTTGTTGTAGTAGCAACTACCTTTTCAGAGAAATGATCAAAGTCGTGACACTAGGTGCCACTAGGTGCCACCTTTCCTAGACCCTGTTGTACCAGGGGAGTGAGAATGCAAACAATTGGAATGATCCATTTTATTTTCAAACTTCTTGGGGTGGATTGTGTTGACTGTTATTGTTCAAGGCTAGATATGAGGTTAAGAGTATTTTCGAAAGTAGAGTGTGGGTCTCAAGATCGTTTGGACAAGGTGTCATCATTGGATCCCCTTCAAGTGGGGATCATGCGTTGTTCCTATAGTCGTGCAACATATTCCCACTTTTGATATTGGTTGCGCTTATTACATGTTTCTAGAGTCTCCATCTCTTCATCTGGGTCTGTTTGTAGTTGTGTTGGCCACTCAGATACCCCCTATTGAATGTACTCTTTTGGGATGTAGAATGAAAGAAACACCATTGCAACCCCCTGTTCATCACTAGGATATATAAATGCTATGAAAATCACATTCAAGCATAAGGTAGACATAATATATGTCGATGATTTTGTGGGGATACTCTGATCCTAGTCATCATGCTGCACATTACAAAATTTGGTTAATGCATGTTCTAAAATTTTATTGAAAGCTTAAAGCATACCATTAAATTAAGGATGATAGGGATGGCTCTTTTGGTGATGGATCATGAACTTATGAGTTAGTTATCAAATGTTCTTGTTCAAAAAATGTGAGACTTGGTTTCTCATCAACACATTCAGACAGTCGAATCTGGTAATCACATTCTCAAAAATAAACCGCTTCGTTGTTTCTACTGTACAATCCTTATCAGATGTGAATTTGAACCATCACATCCGATATTCAGAGGCAACAATGATATAACATGCACCTATCTAATGTCAAAGAGGATTGATTGGGCCCACAAAACAAATTTCCCACTTCTCAAATGATTCTAATGTTGTAACCAGAAACAGAGGGAGCTCATCTTTTTGACAAGGATTTCTGATCCACTTACATATGTAACAATGTTTAAAATATGACTTGGTATCAGTGAAGAGTGAGGGACACCAAATCCTGACACACAAAAAATTTCACATGGTGGCCTTAATTTCATTGTGCCTCCCTGCAATACCCTCATTTCTTCATATACAAAGGGTTCTCGTTTATGTTCTAAGGAACACCTATGCATAATGCCATAAACTCCCAACTTATATAATTTTCCAATAATCAATTGATAGTATACATTATGGGTCACTAGGTTACGATGATGGGTCAGAGCACACCACGTTGGAGCCTGTCCTAATTGGTCAGGAACGTCTTCGATGCAAAAGCATTTTGCATCGGGGATTTCATCATCTAGAATCTAACTAGCCTCTCAAGACTCGACATGTGATAGATTATTTGGTACAACATTGTATTTCCTAGATTTGAAAACTACTTCAAACTCGAACTCCTGAAAGAGAAGAAACCAACGACTTATTCTCCCTCCAAATACTCATTTTTTGACCAAATACTTGAGCGTGGAATGGTCAATGAAGAATTGAAAATGGGTTCACAACAGGTAATGGTGAAAATTATGAAAGGAATATATCATTGTGAGGTCCTCACAGTTAGTTGTTGTATAGTTATTTTTGGCGTCGGATAGCTTGCAACTGGAAAAATAGACCGAATGTTCAATATTCCATTTTCCCGACTGGACAAGAATTGCTCCCAATGAAATGGACGATACATCTACATGAACGTGAAAGAAATTAGACCAATTAGGAAAAAGCAGAATTGACACAGTGACCAATTTATATTTTAGAGTATCCAAGGCTTCGTGGAATTCATGTGTCTATATGTACTTGATATCTCTTTGTAGTAGCTTCTCTAAAGGGGCTACAATATTCAAATAATTATGAATGAACCAATGGAAATACCCTGTATGGCCTAATGTGGTGCACAAATTGTAAACTGAAGTGGGGGACACCATATCCAGTATAGCGGTAATATTAGATTTTTCAACTAACAATCCATCCTTGCAAAATACATTCACTAGTAGTGTTCCAAAAGGTGTACACAATATGCACTTCTTCAAATTCATAGAAATCTAGAGATGATGACATTGATCCTGTTATCACATTAAGTTGTCAATGGTCGTAGGCCGCAGCCATGAGCACCAAGCGCAACGTTCAGAGCAGTCCATTCTGGACTCAAATCAAGCAAACAGACAATATCAGCCTCAAAGGAAAAAATTGAACAAAGTCCATTTTGGGATTAAAATACAGGCAAGCAAACAAGTTTATCTTTCAACAATGAAGATCCAATTAGGAAAATTGATTGATGACGAGTGTTCATTCAGAAGGTCAAATTTGAGTAAAGAATAGTGTCGGTGCAAAAGCCTGAAGTCAAAAGATCAAGCAAAGGTTAAGCCTCGACTATTGGATCTCATTGGGTGAGATCGACAAACTACTAAATTTGAACGTTTTTGCGACGAAGTTTCATCAGAATAGGGTTTTTGTTGCGACCAAGATAATTTTTTTTTTCTTTGGAATCGATTCTTCAGTCTAGCGACCACACATGGATCTTCATTGGTCTAGCAACCGGGAAAATAATCCTATACACAATAGGGAAAAGTTACCATTCATCGGTCCATCCACTAAGATTAGTCGGTCTAGCGACCCACTTTAGTTGCAAGCCTTGCTAGCATCTCTAAGGAAAACATAACCTTGGTCACTCTAGCGACCATAATTAGTCGGTCTAGAGACTAATGTTAGTCGGTATAATGACTAATATTAGTCACAAGAGCGACCAAGACAAGCCTGGAAAACTTAGTCAAGCGACCAAATGGCTATACAAGAGATGAACCTATTCGTCGCTAGAGAAACTAATGTTGTTTTTTTTTTTTTTTTTAAATATGCCATTCACATAGGAATAAGCCCAAAATAGCAAGCTACAGAAGCATACTTTATGTTAGCGATCAAAAATCACTTGTTAATATTTCCTAAATCACATGATAAGAGGATCATTAGGTAGAAGAGTTATTTTTAAATGTTAAAGTTTTAGAGGTTTTGAGAAAGTCTCAAATTCACATAAATTCAATAAAATGAGGATTTCACCTCTAAAAATAGGCCAAAGGTTAATTTTAGCTTTCGATGGCTAAATGTGAAATTTATAGTGTAATGAGCTGCCAAAAAGCTCTGACTTTCGGCGACTAAAAGGAAAAATACACGACTAGTAAGCCGTCGAAAAGATCTGACTTTCAGCGGCTAAAAGGCAAAATACACAACTAGTAAGCCGATGAAAGCTCTGAAGAGTCCATATCGGTCTTCTTTCTGCCCAGATCACGTTTTTCCATTTCCAGAATTTGTGGGAATGATCTCAAATTAAAGATAATAATTATCAGAAGCTAGATCATCCTCTTCATCAATTTTTGAAGGCACATGGTAAGGGAATGAATCCAAATGGAATGTTTATTCTTGAAAGAAATCGCCTAGCCATCAAAGACATATTTCAAAATCCGTGATTTTCACCAGCAAGCTGCCAAATAATTCTCCAAGTTGTCAAATTCGAATTATGATGATAAGATTGGATAATTTATGCTAAAAGCTCAAATTGATTGTGTTTATTTTTGGTATTTCAGATCCATTAAATTAGGATCTTGAAACCTTGATGTAAAGGCTATAAAATCCTAATAATTCTAAGACACCAAAGGGGGGGGAAACAATATGAGGATTGTGGTTCTATTCTTGAAGACTTGTACATTTCATCCTTTGGATATGTCCATGAATATATCTTGACATCGAGCTTCTTTCACTTTGTTTGTTCATTTTTCATATCCTGTCTTTCCAAGTTTATGTATACTCAATGAAAGAAGGTTGTCATCCCATCTCTTCGTTGGTATATTAGACTTATATACATTGCTTCTTATGTTTGTCTTAGTGCCATATAGTTGTCATCCTATCATTTCACTCATAAGATTAAGCTGCAAGTATTTACTTATTATGTCTAGCCATCTACTATATACAAATCTTATATATTTTTCTGTTGGTATGAAGAAGTATCTTACCTATCATTACTGGTCATTCACATATGCCTTTGTGTAGGTATTTATTGCTAGCATAATGAGTCTTCTCCATGTTTTCACACATTGATTAAAACCTTCTGAGAAGCATAGTTGAGAGCCTTGGTCTTTCAAGTGACCCATGTCTTTCTAAATGGATGTGAGTTTATAATGTCATCCGATTTGATCCTTTTTCCTCCAAAGTTTATTGATCTATTTAAGTTACCAAGCTTACACCCTTCTACAGTCAGGGAGTGATTTCTTGGAGAGTCAACCCCCTAATGGTCAATACTGGTGATCCAATTTACCTTGTCATTTCTAGATGTAAGAACCATTGTGATGAGTCTCAATCCATGCCGGGGGATTTAATATCGAGCCTCAAATTGTGGAAGGTGAATCTAGAGCATTGGGTGGAGGAGATTTCATAGTAGCATACCTCCCTTACGAAGTAGTTGGGCACTATTAAATCGAAGGAATTCCTGTTAGATGTGGAAAATCAATGCCTAAGAGAAAAATCTAGGGAACAAGAAGCTGAAATCTAGAAGTTACAACGACATGTAAAGAAGATAGTCAGACTTTCCGAGCCTGATACATGCCCTAGGAGGTTGATAGTCACATCCAACATATGACCAATTTTAATACATATCTCATCAAGATGGAAATAATAATTGAAGGCATAGCTATGTACAATGTGCATATTAATAAGAAACACAAAAATCCTATGAAATGTATTAACTTAAAATATGTGCATTTGGTAGTTATACAAATAATCTATCYGGAGTCAATTTTAATATTTCACAATTTTCAGATACAATTAGGATGAAAAACAATTATGAACTCTGATTACTACTTGCCAATATCCCCATAACATTTTTTCATGCAAGGAAAATAATTTTATTTCATGATAAATCAATGCTGAACCTAGATTATTGGAAGAGTTAATAACATACTTATTTTACCAATTTCAACAACCATTTTCTAAATTTTATCCAGGCGAATATCAATATAGTGAGTAGAGCCAAAATAGATTTGTGTCCACTTTTCCATAAAATCACGGTCTGTTACATGTTTTCCTTCACAGTTCACTAGGTTAAACAACCCACCAACTTTGCCTACTAAGGGCCCGTCTTTCACCTGTGTACATAGATTCTTTATTTATGAAAACAACAAAGAGTGAAAATATCTCAGATATCATATAGATGACTTAAAATTAGTTTATCTAGAGCTATATTAGTGGAGAAATTTGAATTTCTAGAGGAAATAAAAAGTCATGATGTCGAGGTAGCAAAAGAAGTCTTGTATTGTATTAACATAAAAAAGACAATTGTAATTAAGATTGGTCAGCCAAAATTCTTATGGTAGAGTAAGCTGGTTGTATTTAAGGCTTATATTGAATTACACAGGCTTTAACTATCCATTCAAGTACTAGATTGAAGGGTGCCTACCCTTCTCATCCTTTGTTGTTTTAATTAACAGATTGCTTGTCCTTAATCCATATCCTTTATGTCAACAATATCCACCTCTTTAGTGTTGGTTCACTTAGGGAGGCAAAATTTTTGAAGAATTTTTTTAATCTTTATTGTAGAGCCACTAGAATGGAACTAAATTTGATCAAGTCCTATATCTCATTCAGTTGAAATAGTGAAATATCAAGTAGAAGAATAAAATAGTCTCTTCCACAAATGAGGTATATTTAAAAAAGGGTTGCACACACCTAGGATTTGTACTAAATGAAAACTCCTATCGTTTCAGGGATTGTACTCCATACCATGCATACAAATAATGTACTCCAAAGTATATTAATAAAAATATGTATATTCCAACCGTAAACAAAGAAACAATTCAAGTTTTGAGAAGCTCAAAGTGAAATTATGCCATTTAAAAAAAACAACAGTAGTGTTTCCAATAACCATGCCAGTTTCAAAATTTTATAGTCAAAATATTAGGCATCAAGACTCAAGAATATAAATATCAATTGTTCAATGAGTCTACTTCCCTAGAATTAAATGATCAATATCAATAAATATCCCGAAGACAATACTCAAGTAGTAGATAGTAAAAAAATTATTCATGTAATGTCCCAGAGACAAGCACATAGTTGGCTCGTGAAATCAATATGGCAATGTAATCAAGTATCAATAGAAGGCCAGTGTCTCAAAGGGGTTATGGATTCAAGTACAAGATATCCAATTATGATGAGATGACCTTAGGATAGGATATCCTAAGGTCTATCTAAGTATTTAGATAATCCAATGATAACTCTTTCATGTAAACTCATCTAAAAGATATTCAAAGAATGATTCAAGGAAATGTATGTGACAACAAGATATTCACTTAAGTGTGCAAATTCCACATGTGTTTGTGTTTGTATACAATTTCTAGAGGATGATGCTTTCAATATCAATAATAATGCAAGTATTCAAATTATTAAGATCAATCAATGACTAAATTTTAATGATACACACAATTGCCTAATAGAGCACAATAATTTTCTTTGAAGTATCTATGACTTTGATCAAACTAATTTCAAGACATCAATATTTCAAAGCCACAAAAYGTTTCATATGTGTCAATCCAATAATCCAATAGTATCCTTCTCAGTTCATTACATATCAGAAGTTGGGACTATCTATTTGACTTCAATTCAATATGTATTAGTCCTACTTGTCCTAAATATGCAAATGCAAATGATATGTAACCCCTCCAAATGCACACAAGTTAAGATTTTTAATGTTGTTTATGTATGAAGATTGTAGGTTATGTTCCCCATGAATTATCTCTGTCAAAAACAAATTAAATGTGGTTGGGAATGACTATGTTCACACAGTCATAATTGAAGGTTTTACTATGATTTTGGGTGGAGAGTTTGGGAGGCGGTTTAGGTAGAGTGACTATGAGGTATGTGAGTTTGTTTTTAGGGGTGTGTTAAAGTGGAATAGGGTCTTACATTAAGACTTCAAGACAGTTAGTAGTAAGGGTTTTTGTAGCTAGCCATGGGGTGTCTAAATGTTTAGGAGATAGGGTTAATGGCCTAGTCATGAAAGGGGAGATATACTAGGGTGAGCTAGTATGAAAATAGGTCAATGTTAGGTAGGTTGGGGCTGTAAAAATAGCTTAGGTAGGTAGGTCTGCTAGATGGAGGTTGAATAAAAGTGAATATCCCATCCAATCTAGTATTTGGTGCGACCTAGGTCTATTCCTACAACTCATTTCCACCAACTATTTTGATCAAGAAAAGAAAGGAAGTGATTAGCTTAATATGATCCATCCTTAGAGGTCCATGTAACATCTATCCCCTGTATCCCAACATTTTCTTGATAAAATGAGTTAGGATTCTCTAGTATGGATACCAAAAGAAGGTAGAGAGATAACTGTAAGAGTGTTGGTAGTAGAGGACATAAATGAAGTGTTGACAAAAAGGGTGGATATCTTATATACATAAACAAAAGGAAACCATGTCTTCTATTTTAACATAATGGAGAAGGGACCACCAGTGTTGAACATGACACGCCCACCACTCAAAAAAACAAAGTGGAATACTTTTCAAACTCAAAGATTGCAATTGTAGATATCCAATTCATGGATGCAGAGATGAATCATCCTCAAAATATAATTGTATTTATACTTACCCTGAAATTACAACAAAAATGGATAACATAGGTGATGACACCAAAGGTAGACATAGACAATGAAATAATGAGCAAACAATATAACCTTGGAGAGAATTGGTTAAAAAAAGAACAAATTCATCAGATAGACAAGGGTTTCTAGTATTAAAAAGGGCATTCCTTCCACTCATAGGGCATGTAGAATGGAATAGGAACCTTGATACTAGATTGTTTTAAATATCCTATTCATAGTCTGGACAAAGACAATACACACCTCATTACTGAAATCAATTGAATGATAATGATTTCTTCCCAATGCTACAATTAATCACCACACACCACATAAATCTAAATTATGGCATCAACTAGGACTCAAATCCAAATTTAAGAAAAAGATCATTTCCTTATTTATGATAAATGATTATAAGTTGCACTTAACTATAGGGAACATAATTACAATTGTGTGCTTGTCAGAGTTTCAACTATATCATTATCTCAAGGAAATATTTAATAAACAAGTGACCAAAAGAACAAACCCACACAAACATGGTGACAACAACAATTGCAAGGTATACTTATATGGAACTTAGTATCTAAATCTAGTTAGAAGGAACATGATCCAAGTTGTTGGCTTTAGTTAGTTAATGGCCTAGATGAAAAATACAGAGTAATTTTGGAGACAACCAAACACAGTTACAATGGTATGTTGTTCTAGACATTGCAATAAATCAAATGATATATTAATCACCCCATAAACTTCCAAGAATGGGGGAATGTGCCAGAGTGAATCTATATCTAGCATTAAAATGGTGGGACTATCTTTGTAATAGTTATGTCAGTCCTAAATTGAGTGCCAAGTTAGTAGCTTTAGTATCTTTAGGGAGATATAGAGATTAGGTCTAGATGTCTTGCATTAGGCCACTAAGATTCTAGGATTGCTAGGATTAGGATGTAGGTTAGGTTTAGGGTAGGCTAAGGTATGTTGGGGTAGCCTAGGTTAGGTTAGGAGGTTCGAACCTCCTAGGAGGAGAAAGAAGCATATGAAGAGGATGATTAACCTCAGGGTCACCACATTCAGTTTATACTACATTGATTTAGGCTAGAAACAGTGTTGGCTAGAGAGACATACCTTGGGGATTGTGCCCATCGCTATGCATCCTTAACACTCGTGGAGTCAACATAACTTTGTCTTCTTAAATTCAAATTTCCTAAAAAAAAACATTGATCTCCACATTCATTACGAAATATCATGATAGTCATAAATCAATCAAAAATCACCTTAAACTAGTCCTTAACAAGATCCATACCTTTGAGTGATGGGGTGCCTCCAATGTTGCTCCTCTCCATGCTACGATTCATCACATGACTTAATTATATTTCAGAATAGTAATTAAAGATGTAACAACCTCTACAAATTAATGACTAAAGACGAGTACGTGAATGAGCTTCTCTTCGTTTCGAGAATAAATTATTCTTTACTGAACAAGACCAACCACGTGAAGGTGGAAGCGCTTTTGGCCCTTCCCCCCTCTCACATCACTCTCATTTCCCCATACCCAATCTATCTAGATTTTACAACTGTAATTAGAAATGACAATAACATTAAATGTAAGCAAAAAACATTCATCGCCATGTGCTAAAACAAAAAACATGAAAGAAAATAACATTCATGACATGTAGGAAAACAAAATACATTACATTGGACCAGAAAT
>JZKD02S1673826.1:996875-1008558 GCA_000966675.3 Picea glauca
CAATTGAGTAGCTTCTAGTAGAGAATTGTCCTTGTATTCACATTCCCACAAGGATCCTTGTAGCATGATGGCTTATTTTGACAACATATCCTATTTTTTATTAAAATCCATGTAGGTATGGAAAAATGAGGCCTCCTCGAACATAGATTTTTTCTCCAAGCATAGTGCCATGATTGGCTCCAAGACCAAATATGTAATATTAAATTTTCCATTATCCAAATCCATCAACAACTTAAAATATCCAAGAACTTGCAAATACCTAATATTTTTTTCAAGTTCCACTTTCATCAACATCTAGAGGGTGTAGAATTCAGCCATGTTATTTGCTCCCAGTCCTGCTCCATATTTTAAGGAGAAGAAGTGGTAATGATCTAAAAAGAGTATGACTCCATCCCCACACATTTTTGGAGAGCCTTGATAAGCTCCATCAAAGAATTCCCAAGGCTTTGTGAAATCAATATGGGGCTCATGCAATACCCTTTGGGATTTAATATTAATATTAATATCAAAATTGATGCCCAAAATATTTTTTTATTTTTTTTTCTAAATAAATTTTGGTCGTCGCATATCTGACGACAACTTTTATCGATGCGACAGTTTTGCTATATAAACATCGAAAAGTTGTCATCGAATAGGTGACGACAACTTTTATCGATGCGACGGTTTTGCTATATAAACATCGAAAAGTTGTCGTCGAATAGGCAAGGACAACTTCTTTTGATGCGACGATTTTGCTATATAAATATCGAATAGTTATCGTTGAATAGGCGAATACAACTTATTTTGATGCGTTGGTTTAGCTACATAAACAACAAAAAGTTTTCGTCAAATAGGCGATGATAACTTCTATTGATGCGTTGGTTTAGCTACATAAACAACAAAATGTTGTCGTCGAATAGGCGACGACAACTTCTATTGATGCGTCGGTTTAGCTACATAAACAAAAAAAACTTGTCGTCGAATAGGCAACGCCAACTTCTATTGATGCGACGGTTCAACTAAATAAACAACAAAAAGTGGCGTCGAATATGCGACGACAACTTCTATTGTTGCATTGGTTTAGCTACATAAACAACAAAAAGTTGTCATCGAATAGGCGACGACAACTTCTAATGATGCATTAGTTTAACTATAAAAGTTGTTTTCGCAATTTAGATGAAAAGTTGGTTTAAGATTGTTTCCCTATAACTTCGCTTATGAAACATTTGATCAAGTTTGTCACAAATGCCACGTCACCTAAACCGATGTTTCAGAGACTCCAAATTCGTCGCCATATTAACGACATAACGTCACATAAGCGTCGAAACAACCATCACAAAATGGGCCAAATATGCTAGTGCCTAATGATGACCTGGGAAACAATCGACACCAAAAGGGACCAATTATATACACCAATAATTCAATAGACATTGAAGGGTGTTCCATAAAGACTAGAACAATAACCAATCATAGAAGTGAAAACTCAAAATCATGGTACATCTCCCACGACAATACTAAAACCCAATTGAATAAAAATAGGTTATTTTTTCAAGTGAAACAAAACTTATAGATGCCACCTAATTACTAAATCATAGAGATATAAATTACACCACCCCCCTGCTTTTCTTTTTTGTGTCTTTTGATTTTTTTGTCTTTTTCATATTACATAAAGATTTAAAAAGAATAAAAAATGCTAAAATATAGTGAAGGATATGAGTGTCATTAGACATGCAACTACATTCCAAGGGAACATAAAAAACCTATGCAAAGAAAGAATAAAAGGTGTCGGGAAATTTATGTACACTCATCATCATGTCTCCTCTAGGGATATGGGGTCAAAACTATAGAAAAAAATGGATGCAAATGACAAGTGAAAATAGTGAATGCAATGTTGGTGAGCATAAGGAAGAAAATTGCAATGGAGCATTCGCCATAAGTGAAAAAATGACAATAAGAAATGTATGTGAAAATCAATAAGATAATGAGATCCCATAGGGAAATAACTAAAAAATAGATGAGAAGGAAACATACAATTTTGAACTGAAAGTCATGGTGGGGCTAATGGGGCTCTTGGGAATAAAATAAAGGGTCAGCATGGGCACCAAATGGAAAAAAGAGGTGTTAACTAGACCAATCCATGACAGGTAGGCACTAAATGATTGTTGTAAGAAAGGACTTCTCACCACATAGAAAAGGTAACTTAGATCACCTGCAAGCTTGTTTTCCCATGACCGGGCCCACATCTAGTGAAGGAAGAAAATTAATAAGGTACATGTGTTGTCCCATTCCATGTCAACAACAACACATCCATTCATTGGGAAAAAATCGATTACTCCACTAAATTAGGGTTTATGGTTTACATGATGAATTGATGATGGAAGAAAGTGGGCGTGTGAGTCAAATTTGATTCCAAAAACCCTCCCATATTGTTAAGGCATGCAAATAGTTTATCCATGTCAAATTTCAATGCATTAAGAAACAATTTGAAAAAATTTCAACGTTGGCCCCATTCACAGGTCACTGTTGCCCGTGTCTAGTCCTAGTACAATTTCCTTGTAAAATTTGTATAATATATTTGGAGAATGATATTTTTGAAGGTTATAGGCCTATTCCTACACACCATGGTGAGATCAAATTTCATTGATAGTCTGTGTATTGATCCCTTTTAGTTTTGGGTTGTTAGTTTTTCCAATTACACGCACCTTTCAATCTAGTCAAAGTTCAATTAATGTCTCTTGTTATTGTAGGGTTATAAATCCTCATGATCCCAATGACCACATGCCTCAAACCTTCTGATATAATTATCATTGCGTGACAACTATCATGAAGGGTGACGACTAAGACTAGGGGCAACTTTCGATGACTCCACTAAATTAGGGTTTATGGTTCTAAGGATTATGTTCACTTAATTGCACTTTTTTCTTATGTTTCCAAGAGATACTTGATTGCACAAATATACAAAAGAAATTACCTTGATGAAGGTATTCCAGTCATGAGTTTTTAACCCGCCAAATTCACCTTTATTTGTTAATATATTCTTGATGTTTGAAGCAAATCCTGTTGGAAATCTAATTTTTCGAATGAGCTCTTTTACAACATTTCTTTCATCTTCTTTAAATAACCATGGGAGGCTATTTCGATCGAATCCAGTTGTCCTATTTAAATCAATAATATTTAGCATTGTATGATTGGCTTCTTGAATGTCACTACAAATTTTAGAAATGTTTTCTTTGTCACACCTTCCATATAAGATTCTCCACAACATTTATGTTACATTCTTCCTGATATGCATTGTGTCGAACAAATGAGTTATTTATAGTTTCTCATAGTAGGGCAACCTACTGAATTGTTTGGGGAAAATTTTCATTCCTCGTGGAAGAAAATCAATGCCTTGACGACCAACTATATGTTACATAAATGAAATTAACACAACAATTGTTAGATTATACACATTATACATGAGAATTCAACACAATTAAAAATGTAAGATATTGCATACGATGATGAAGATTGACTTACATTGACGATTTTATCTGTTATATTCAAACTTCCATAGGTGTGGTGTCATTCTTCGTGGTTTTATCCCACTCTCCTCTTTCCCTTTAAAAATATGTTTATCGATATTTTGATACCTATGGTTCTTAGGGAGAAAGTGTCTATATTCATCAAACACCTCCTTTCCTAAACTTCTGAATGACGAGATCTCATCCTAGGACCACAAACTAGACATGCAAATTTACCCTTTGTTTGAAGACCTAGAAGATACGCATCAATGGCAGCATTAGTTATATAACAAGAAATTATTTAGAAAACAAAAATTATAATATCATCAACATCTAACTTATTTAAGTGAAATAGTGTGTTACATACCACAAAAATGTGTTAGTCTCGATGCATCGTGAATTGTCCATGTAGTAATCCCATGGAATTGAAATCCTCTTTGACCTATTGGTCTAGAGATGTCGTACATAGTGATGTCGTCCCATAACTTTAAGAACTCATCGACAAGAGGCTCAATATATACATTCATATCTTTCACTTGGTACTTACCTAAATGGTTAAAAAATACACATAATTACTAGACCTTGTATACATATATGAAATTGTGTAATCAACAAGACAAATGAAATGTTAAACATTAAAAAAACAATATTGTTATAAAAATATACCTGGAACAATCATTGCCAACATTGTGTTCTCTCTCTTTATTGACATCCAAGGAGGAAGGTTATTGTTTATAACAAAACCATGCCACACCGAGTAGATAGACCTGAGCTCACCAAATGGATTTACACCATCAGTTGCCAATGAAATCCTAACATTACAAGGTTCTTCTTTAAAAATTGGCCATATTTCTTCAATATTTTTATATAAAGAACCATCTATAGGAATTTGAAGAACATCATCTTCACTTCTATTCTGTGCATGGTAATCCATAAACTGTGCTATGTTCTGACATCTAAATAGTCGTTGCAGGCATGCAATTATGGGAATATAACGAAGAACCTTGTGAGGCACCGTTTTTGTTAACTGATCAGTTTGATATCTACTTATTTGACATTGCGGGAAATTCGATTCAGATGCATATTTTCCATAATATATGATGTGATCATTGGGGCATGCATCAATAGCCTGATATTTCATTCCAATTTCTTTCAGAATGGCAGATAATTCTCAGTATGTGTGAGGTAAATTATTTGGTGATGGTAAGAAATATTGACCTATCAACCTACAACAACAATATACAAAAAAAAAATCAATAATGAAAATTATATTAATCATTATAAATATTGCATCCTTAATTTAGACATCAATGGACACTGAAAATAAAATAAAAGAAAAGTTGAAAATTGCATAAAACTGTAAAATTATGTTGCTTACCTTAGGATCTGTGTCATACATGTGTTTGAAAAACCATTTGATACCTTCAAGTTGACCAACAACATTATAGAAGAGATAACACTTTTTTTTGTGCCTTCATATAGGGATTCAGTGGCATTTTGAAGGATAGGTTTATCCAAAATATATTCATCATCATTGTCCTCATCACTGTCATCATTATCATCCTGCAAGTTGTCCTCCTCCAAGTTGACATCATCATCCATTGGAACATTAAAAATGTCTTGGATCAATCTATTTGTCCCATCATCATCAACTACATTATTAATATCATCATTTTCCATGGGAATAACGTGATCATCATTATCCACACGATTAAGTTCAGCTTGTTCTTCAGTATTATCTCTATGAAAACGTCTCTTGCTAGGCGACATCACATTCTTAGGATGATTTTTCTTTAATAAAAAACAATAGAAGCAATAAAATACAGTTAGAGTATATCACAAATATTATTTTGAAAGATAAATTAGAAAAAAAAAATTAATGTATAATACCCTTAAAGATCTATAATAGTTAATTACTTACCATGGAACGATATTCATTGCCCCCTTCAACATGCCCATTCTCCCTACAATGTTTTTCAACTATTTTTAAAGGTAGTCTTCTCCCATTAAAACCCCTGCATTCACAACAAGGGAAATAACATTTCCCATCACCATGAATCACCATTTGCCTCTTTAACATATCAAGATCTCTTTTCTCGTCTGGAGTTGACATTGTAATTACCTATTAAAACAAATCCATTGAAACATTATAAGTACAATATACAAATCTATTCAAATAATTTGGTATATATTTAGATATTTGTAATGAAAATTGTACAACATGTTCAGAAAAAATAAGGGACAAAGCATGAAACCTAAAATCAGCCAGAAAAAATAAGAAACAAAGCATGAAACCAATGCATTTCATATACAACGTACAACAATGGCTATTTGGGAATCTAAATGACACTTGGTTCTAAAACAAGACATTGACCTACACATAAACATCCAAACATAAATGAATCTTCTAATAATCTCTTTGTTGCGATCCACCTACTATTATGTTGTCAAAATTGAGGAACAAAATTGATAGAAGTGAAAGAAAGAGTTTGGGGAGACAAATAAATCATGACATAAGAAGCATAAAGGCAACTTTAATTCTCATAAAAAATGATGATGTAAAGAAAATTAATTTGAAGAAAACTAATAAAAGATAGCAAGCAATTCCTTGGCATGGTAATGATAAACGGTACACTATGTTAGCGATAAAAAATAACTTGCTAATGATTTCCAAATCACATGATAAGACGAGCATTAAGAAGAAGAATCATTTTCAATTTCTTCAGATTTAAAGGCTTAGACACAAGCTCTTAAAGATGGCATTTCAATGTATAAATCAATTTTCTTCTTAAATTAAACCTAAGTTTATTTTAGGGTTTTTGGCGACTAAGTGGAAAATTTGATAGTGTAGTGAGCTGCCGAAATCTCTTACTTTTAGTGGCTAAAGGGACAAAGCAAGACCAATGAGCCGCTGAATGTGCTGAAGAGTCCATAATTTAATTCTTTCTGCCCAGATCGCTTTTTTCGAGTTCCAGAACATGTGGGAATGGTATCAAATTAAAGATAATAATTATCAGAAGTTAAATCATCCTCCTCGTTAAGTTTTGAAGACATATGACGAAAGAAGGAAGCCAAATGGCATTTCTATTTTTGACAGAAATCGCCCAATTGTCAAATAGAGATCTCGAACTCCATGATCTTCACCTGCAGACTGCCAAGTAATGCTAAGAGGGTAAATTTGATGTACAATGATCTTACTTGTCATATCCTTTTTTAATTACATTCAGTTTTAGTTATTTTCAGATCCATTTTTATAGGATCTTGAAATTATGATGTAAAGGCTATAAAGCCTGAGACCTTTAAGGTTTAGAAAGATAAACCATAAAATATTTCTAAGGAGTTAAAATGAACCATAAAATCTGATTTAAGGAGTGAAAATAAACCCTAAAATAGTTCAATACCAAGAAATTACTAAATCACACAGAAATTTTTAAAGTACTGACCTTCAAAATCTCAGCTATGTAGAGTCTAATCAATTCAATGTTTCTCTTCTTGAAAGAGAATTGAAATCAATATTTCATAAAAAACCAGAACACCATTGCATCAGAACACTCGAATGATTTCTGCAACTGTAGAAAATGATTTTCGCAACTATAGCAAATTTTTCATAACTGAGATATATATAGGATTGATTTAGTTGGTCTTCCAACGAATTTGGTCAAATTGACCAAACAATAATTCAATGACTGTTTGATTCTCACACATGCCACAGTTGGTCATTATAACGAATAAAGTTAGTCGCTATATTGACTAACTCATGGTTGGTCTCTCTAGCAATGAAAGTTAGTCACTATAACGACCAACATGGAATGTTGGTCGCTAGAGTGACTAACAGTTGGACCCTAAAAAAAAAAGTAAATTTAGTCCAAAAAAAGAAAAAGATTACGACAAAATTTTAAACTGTCGTAATTTCCACCCAATGTAGTAGTGACGATAGAAAACTATCACTGAATTTGGGACTTCGAAAGATTGCAAAAGTTAAACATTTAAAGGACCCAAAGATCCAAGGCCCAAAGTGTCGAAGTCCCAAAACCCGAATTTAGGATGGGTCGTCTGATCTAGCAGGACGCGTGGTGCCAGATCCATGGATTCGAAGTTTCATGAATCATAGGTTTTAGCATGGAGCAAGGCATAGATGTTGTGAAACACGAAGTTTTGAAGCGCTTAAATGTAGATCCCTAGGTCACATCCCAAGGTCATATGGGGGGGGGTGCCTGGGAAAAGAAACTAGCGCCCATTTTCTTAGAGATTTTGTCAAATCGGGCATCGGGAAATATGTGTTCAAGTGATATGATATTCCCGAAAAGATAAATCTTGAAGCGCCTTTAGAGATAAGCACGAGATCATGGCCCGGGGTCGCATGCAAGGAAAATGAACTGAAGAAGAAGCTGGCACTAGGATCTTTGGGAGTGCAAATGAAAGTGTGTGGATTTCACGAGACCTGCACCAAAAGCCGAGGATGCACATGTGAGTTAAAGAATGAGACCATCATGGTTTCAAGGTGACGGGTCAACTCGAAGCACCTCTAACAGCGCATGGTAGCTCCCTGAGCATTAAGCTTCATCCTGATCCCAATGAAGGTAGTTAATGAAGAAGGGGTGGTGGTTAAAACCTCGTCTCAACCCATAAATGGAAAGCATGGAAGGGATGGTCGTGGAGGCAGACTGTCAGTTCAAAGTTTCCTGAGGACTAATTTCCATGCAATCCCATGCTGATTAGAGCTCATGTCTGACAGAATAATGCCTGTACAGCCTGATAGAGAAGATGCAGACGGAAGGCCTTGAATGTAGGGGCTCGATCATGCTCCTGGTAGTGGTGAACTATTTTGAGTATAAAGAGTTAGTTTTGATATTTTGTTATGGTCGTCAATTGGTTCAGCAAAGATCCCTATGTTGTAATGTTTGGATGCTAGAATTGTTCTTTGGTTATGTATCAAATTTGAGACTTTCATGTTAATAGAAGTCAACTTCTTTTCATCTCTTTGTAAAAACTATGCTAAAACACTCGGGCATGCAGGATCTAGTCAAGGGTTGCTATGCTGTTGTAATGTAGGTTTGATTACGGTGGTATTGTAACCAGTTTTAGTCATCTCCCTTGTTATCTTTTTCCCTCTTACACTGAATGGCTCAGGCATGGAGGATCCAGTCGAGTTGTTGTAGCTACATTGTGATGTAGGTTTGATCATTGTGTTATTGTGACTGTGTTGTTTGGACATATTTCAGTGTCTGAAGCTTGAGCTCAAGAGTGATATTGAGTCTGAGTTTTTCTTCTCCAAGCTTCTTGAAATCCTGATGCCCATAGCAGTCTTGTTCACCTTTCACACTAAGTCTTCCCTCTGCTCACAATTAAAATCAGTTCACTAACTGAAGTTAATGTCACCCTCACTTCCCCGCACATTTCTTGTCCAGTTATGTGTTGAACATCATTCATATTTTTAGTTTTGTCCATTGACCTACATTCATATAAACCCAACATCCACCAAAAAATCTGATGGGTACTGGGCTTATCCTCCCGCAATATGAGGGTGACTCTCAGTGCTAACATTCTTGGTGTCACTGCCAGGGAACGAATTGAAGACATTTCCCTAGGATAGAACGACAAAGAAATTCTGATTTTGAAGGTGCATCAGAAATTAGTACCATTGAATATTTCAATTTGCATCTGACAACTCCACAATCAAAGACTCCACTAGGGAGGATCCTGTTGACAAAAAGATAACCATGCATAAAGGGATGACCAGGTATCAGTTTATGAGCTTTCTTCAGGGAATCTTGTTCTTCTTTATCAACTCATTTCTCTCCTTCCCTTCACATATAAAAACGATTTTCCTCTACTTTGTCTATTCAGATGATAGTAAGCCTTCCTTTATTTATCCATCCTTGGAAGAAGAAGAAAACCTTCCTTCTTCCTATGTTGTAGGTGTTGATATTGTATCTTCACCTCAGCCTATTCATAAGGATGAGTGTTGTATTGAAACCCCTCTCGAATTTGATCACCCTTGTAGCCTTGAGGAGGTTGAAATTGATTCAAATCCTTCTCTTATCTCAGCACGTCCTACTGTTACTATTGAACCTTGCCATTAGCTTGTTAAAACTCATATCCAACTCATAAGTTGTCAAGCTAAGATTAGAGACAAGATATTTAAAAATTTAAGGCTGCCATGTCACCTTCATCCTTATCCTCTTGATTTCATTGAGTATCTTCCTTAGTTCTCTGGAGAAGATCATGTTATAGCCAAGAGGCATTTGAAGGCCTTTGAGAATTTTATTGATCAATTTGAGATAGTACATGATTATGTTATTATGAGGTTGTTCTCTAAATATTTGATCAGAGAGGCTGCTGTGTGGTTTACATGTCTGGGAGCTAGTTCTATTGGTTCTTGGATTGAGCTATGCCATGCATTTTTAAAGTTTTGGGGTGAGAACAGTCCCTTGATCAGTACTGGTTTGAGTTTAATGCCTTAAGGAGAGGGCAAGAGGAAGCCTTGGTTGTATTCAATAGGAGGTTTTATAATGTTTATCATAGTATGCCCGTGGATATCATACCCACAAAGACTGTTGCCATGGTGTACTGTGTCATGGCTTAACATTTAGAGCTTGTCCTGCTCCTGAGAGAAAGGGAATCTTCATCTTTAAGACACCTATTTGAAAATGATGAAGAAGTCGAAGAGAACATTCAGGCTAGAAAGGGGATTTGTATGCAATCATATCTTGAAAAATTGCATGTACATGAGCAAGAAGACTGTCAGTATGTTTCATATTCCGAACTAGAAGACAATGAGTATAAATCAGATCTGGAACAACAACAAGGAGATATGTATGATTCACATTTGGAATCAAATTCTTCAATATTTGCAGATTTTTCTATGGAAAGGAATGTATTTCAATCTTACAGTTAGTTTTTAGACCATTTTGAGCATGTAGTAGTGGTTGATTGCATAGATAACTATATGTTCTTGGTTGGTCATAATTATGATGCTTTAAATCCTACTGTACAATTATCTTATGATCATTCTTATGAAGAAGAGATTGTAATTGTTGATGATCAAGAGTTGGTTTCGAAAGAACAAGGAGGTCATTTATTTGCTAGCAGAGAGGCATTTACAAAGAAAAAACCTAGTCTTCTAAAGAAGCTAGAATTATATCACACAATTCATGATCCTATAGCCATATACATGGAGTCATATGTTTCATATTTTCTGAAAATTTCAAATTGCATTATTTCACCGATACTCACGGGTGAGTATGGTTTTATGGAGGAGCTAAATGTGCAACTTGTCTCCTGTCTGGAGCCTGTACACTTTGAGAACATCAAGCGATGGGTGAGAAACAATGAAGTACATGAGGTAATTTCTTACCAGTTGAGCTTCCTTGATTATAAATTTTGTGAACCTTTGGGGTTATATATGGAGCTATGTTTTCCAAAAGCATTGGATCCTGCCAAATTATTCATATTATCATCATTTAGGGGTATTGTCAGTATTTCAATCCATGTTCACGTTTTGCTGTCATACTTCCCTAACATTTTGTGGATCACCTGTAGTGAATAAAGGAATTATATCACCAGACAATCCGTGTGGCTATGGTGGAAATCTTCTTTCACCTAGTGCTTCGTAAAAAATCAATTATCCTAGGATTGTACATAAATAAGCTCCTTCTAGAGCCCATGTGTTTTTTTTCATTTTTTAGTAGAGTAGTGTACATATTTCCTTGTTTTCTTCAGCGAACGTTTTGAGATAGACTCCATAGCCCAACAACTAAGGCGCTTGAATTGCGAGTTCTTGGCAGCTCACAAGGACCATGCCATCCCCTGTGGATCCAAATGTTATCACATTAAGTTGTCAAGGGCCGCAGATTGCAGCCATGAGCACCAAGCACAACGTTCAGAGTAGTTCGGTCTAGACTTGAATCAAGTAAATAGGTGAGATCAACTTCAAAGGAAGAAATTCAAAGAAGTCCATTTCAGGATTAAAACACATGTAAGAAGACAAGTTTATCTTTCAGTGATGGAGATCCAATAACACAAATTGATCGATGTTGTGCATTCATTCAGAAGGTCAAATTTGCGTGAAGTATAGCACCGATGCAAAAACTGTTAGGATATTTAGACACTTAGGAGTTAGTTAAGATCTACTTGGTCTAATATGTCGTTAGGTAAAAGTGTGTTTCTTTAGTATGCATTAGTATGCATTTGTAGTTAGG
>JZKD02S1673826.1:1018896-1033937 GCA_000966675.3 Picea glauca
TTCTTCTTCCTTCTCTCTTCAGGAACTCAGGCCACTGTGACCCCTCTAAAGGCAATAGATAGGTTTACATCATTAACGATCATAGGGATGACGAAAATAATGTGTAACACATAGCATTCCAATCCAACCTCTATAAAATGACTAACTCCCTCAATCATTCACACACTTATTAATTTGATTCTTTCACTAACTCCAACTCCTTCACTGATTCCTACTCATACTTCTACTAATCCCTACTAATCTCAAATGGAGAGAAAGCACCCCTTTATACATGAGTTGCTTTGAAAATAGGATAAGCAACTAATAAATGTTGATCCACTTTCCTCTCAAGTAGGTACAACCAATTTGCTAATAATTACATAATATTTATCTCTACAAATCCTCACAAATCCTTAATATCTTTAATAAGAAATTCTATCCATATCTCCATGATCTTTCTCCTTTGAATATGCTTGAATAATTATCCTCAAATATTTAAAGGTTGGAGAAAAGATTCGATAAGCTTGAATAATCCTTTTGTTGGAGTCTTCAGATATACCTACACATTACAAAACTCATCCAACTTTGAGATATACATGAAAATATGTCAATTTTCTAATATTTAATCACAAATTCTCTTTTAATACTAAAATAAACGATTTGTAAAATAATAAGGCTAAACCCATATTTAATTATGAAAATGATATTAATGAATGGTTTATGGAGTGGTAGAATATGGATAAATGTGAGGAATGGTGAAAGGAAAAGAGGATGAAAATGTGACAATACTAAGACTCAACAACAGTACCTATACAAACCACATAATTTGGTACAAAATATGGACACATGGCCTATCTTTCCCTAGTTAAAACAAGTGGGGCGTCTACCTCCATCTCCTCCATATCCTCATCCACAACTACGTCCATATCTGCCTCTAGGACCTCTTTGATATCCACCTCTCTCAGCATCGCCATGCTGATCACCCTTCTATTCCTCTTGAACCAGAAATACATTGTAGGTATGGTATTGCATCAACTAGAGTGATCGACAATTGTTCACATTGTTTTCCATGGACTTTTAGAATTCACAGAATAGAGTATGACGTGTCTTTTGATATTTATCCAAATTTGGGAAGTGGGGTGGTATATGGCCCCTTATTTCCCCACTTCCTACAAATTCCACACTACTCCACCTGAGGTCCAGCCAGAAATGGAATCGATGCACATGTTGCTATATAACTTCCTAGTGCAGGGAATTCATCTCTATGGTTCCCCTCTGACCTGTAGGTTGTGCACCATCATGCTCACACATGACTTTTAAATTTTCCATATCTTGCAATTGCATCGTCATGTTGGTTATCTAAGACTGTACCTATGCCAAACCTATCGATGTCTCTCCTCCTCCTAGTGTAGCCTATAGGTGCATTGTAATCTCCATTGCTTATGCCTGAGTAATCACCTTCTATTGGGTAAGTGGGGCTCGGATATGGGGTAGAAACCTTGAAATGAACCATTCTCTATGTTTCATGTCCTGGATCTAGAACATAAACCAACCCAACAAAATATTGAACCGTTGGTCATAATCCCACATGGTTTCTCCCGATTTCTCCTTAATCTCCTTAATCTTTGTAATGCATTGAGATTATGATTTAGGATTTTGGAATTCCTTGATAAAATATCTCTTAATCTCTCTCAGGGACCTATTTTATCCTACTGGTGTAGTGTCCTTGTACTTCATATACCACATCAGGGATCTATCCCTAAATGTGGTCTTCAGCTGCACAATCTTTGATGCCTCGTCTATAATCCTCTTCACAGACAATATTTCCTCATAGGTGAACCAATGTTTCTCTACATCATCTCTACCCATTCCATGGAACACATGTAACTACATGGTACTATCCTGATTATCCATCCTCAATCTTGAACTATGTCCTTTGAATTGACTGTTGGTTATCTGGTATCTTGGTACTGATACTCTTCTTGGAAAAGTAGCATTGAATTCATCCTCTTCTTCACTTGTCACTTCTATTTTTTCTTCTCCTACTTTTTCTTATATTCCAATCACATCATCGTATGTTGTTCTTTATTCTTGGCTACAAATGCACAAGAAAAGTGGTTCAAAGGTGAGTTAACTCCATATTCTTTTAACATTTCTTGTGAGGGAACCCAAAGCGTTTCCTACTGACAACTATGAAAGACCATACACTATTGCTATCTCTTCTCTCCCACCACTAGGGGGTCGTTCATATTCCTTTGAATTTGCAGCACTTCACAATATCTAAGGGGTTCATATTTTGTCTTCTTGTCCCCTAATACCACCACTGCTGGTATCTCCACTAGATACCCTACTCTCAATGTTGTGCCTCTTCGTGGGCCTATCCTCATCAATTCTCCTCTCTGTCACTTCCCACTCTCCCACACTTCCTCTTAGTGTGGTTTCCTTCATCTTAATTTTTGACTTGATCCCTCATCATTCACCCCTTTGTATCTTCCTTCATCTTCTTTGTTCCACTCTCCTCCTTGACTCAAGTCTTCTTGTGTATCTTTCGACTCTCTCTCTCCTATGCTCTTCTAGGTACATCCTACTCCTCACCTCATTTTAAAAACTTCTCGATCCTTCTCATCAGATCCATCTCCTCTCTCATTTCCCCCCCATATTTTCATCCCCCCCAGTGCTAGGGGAGTCTACTCAACCATCTTGTCAGGATCCATGTGCAACAACCCTTCTCCATGGAAAACATCTTTATTCATAGTGGGTTTTCTTCTAGTATCCTTTTCCTACAACCTTCCATGAACTTCCTTTGATCCTCGTTGAAATAATCAGTGTGCTCAACAAAAAACTCAATTATATATCCTTCCTTCACCCGAGCAAACCATAAATCGATGGCTCGAGTCCATTTCATTCTTATCAGTGTAGAGATACCTATCCTTCCATCACTTCACATTGGTATTCAAACCTTGAGTTTCATGCTGAGAAAAATCATCTTCCCTTGAATTCAACTAGTCCTAAATTTCTTCCCAAGATGGGTACCACCTCATTCTTTTCCTTCATAATTCAATACAAAACCTTCATCTCACAACAAAAAAACCATTTGTTGGGTAATTCCACACTTGCATGCTTCCTTCTTAAAGTTGGTGGGTTGAAGACCCAATGTTTGTGTAGAGTTGACTAACAAAACCCCCAAGGCATCGACATATCAATCCTCATCCAAAACCTGAAGAGAGTTTCACCTAAGATTCCATGAGAATCATAGAGCCATATAGTCTTGTGTCAGTGATGAAGGAATAATTACACAAATATACATCCCGGTTGACATTCAAACAATTCATGGAAACTACTTAACAACTAACAATATAAAAAAAATCACACACATTCAACAAAAACAAGATCAACACATCATAAGACCAGAATAACTAGAGATTTATTATCTTAATCTAACCATCCACATACATACATTAAGAAACTCATCATTTGACAACAACATATCCCTTCTCTCGTATACATTTTCCAAGTGTTACATTACATAGCGCCATGCGCCTTATTTTAGACTCTGCAAATATGATAGACTCAAAATTACAACTAGAGACATTACAAAGAACATGCTCCAAGTGATCTCAAGGAAATTGACTAAAAACAACAACAATACTCACAACCATCACAACCTTCTTTATGTCGTAATTTCTCCCTTTTAAATACTTCTTGGCTCTGACACTCTCTCACTTTCAATTCTTCCCCACTTGCTCCTATGACTGTTAGTCCCACAAGTTTATGTCACCCACATGCATTCCACATAGCCTCTTTGGAATCATGGTAATATTAACTACCTTTCCATATTATCTTCTTCCCGCTCCACGATCTCTCGTGCTTCCTGAAGCAATCATTTAGGAATATTTTTTGAAGATTCTTTTCTTGATCCTGACATGCATGTAGTTTCGTCTTAATTTTTGGCATGCATCACAAAACTTGGGCCGATGTGCATTGGAATAAATTGAATTGACACTCCTTACAAAAATTGATTTAGTGCACATGCCTCTTGTCACCCATCACACAACTACTTGAGCATACACAATACTAGAATAGGCATGCACAACTTCGTTTGTGTGTGCATGTGATATTTACCCAAAAAATTGGGTGCCAACAATGGGTCAATTTAGGGGAAGGTTTAAAGATTCTTAATGATCTAGTAGAGGATCTTCACAAATGTTGTATTTTCTACTTAAAGGATGCAACTATTAGGGATCTAGGCTATCTTGGCAGAACTATCTAGAAGTCAACATCCTCTCTAGAACTGGAAGGATAGAAATCAATTCTCTGGGAAGAAAGAGTTCACAAATCTCTTACAGGAAAATTTCATCTCCCTCCAGGAGGATCAGGAGGACACGCTTTTCTAGAAAGATAATGAGAAAAAAGGTATATATTCATCCAAGAAGGGTTATCATGTGATTGTTGAAGATGAGTTTCAAGGAGAAAGTAAATGGTGGTGAAATTTTATTTGGGCCATAAAGACTCCTGTTAAATAAAAAAATATTTCTCTAGATGGCCCTGGAAAACAAAATGTTAACTTGGGACAATGGGTTGAAAATGGGTTGGGTTGGCCCCAACCATTGTTGATTATGCAAAAACAATGTATAATTGGTTTTGCATCACTTTATTCGGTGCCCCTATGTCACTCAGGTATGGAAGGGAATCACAAAATATCTCAAAATCAAAATTTAAGGTCCTGATGGGGATCTTGAAAGTTGGATATTGCACTAGAAGGAGGATAAATATTCCCAATCTAACCTTCGCATCCCCTTTTTCTATATTTATTTCATTTGGTTGTCAAGGAAGAATGTTTTTTTTAATGATACTTTCATCCTATGCAAAGTGGTGGTAGGTCTAGAAGTTAAACTTGTAGGAGAATACAAGTCAAACATCAAGGTTAAAAATCCTAGATTGTCTATTATTCCCCATCTAGTCGAAGGATTCCCCCATGGTTTTTTTTACGAGGATATCCAAGGTCACCCTCCTCGATGCAGAGAAGACATTGTTTTAGTTATATCAAGTTCCCATTCCATCATGATATGGTATGTTCCAAAGTCCATCTCCAATAATAAATAAAAAAAAATTCGCTCTTATGATCCTTCTCTTTCATGTTGATATACTCAAGTTGAGGAAGATCCAGGTTTTCTACAACTCGAGGGTGGTGATAGACTGGGTCATTGGGGATTCTTATATGTAGATCATATCTCTCCATTCCCACTTACTTTAGGTTCACTCTTTTATTGATAAGATGGATTTTTTTTCATGCAATAATATCCACAAAGAATTAAATGAGAAAGAAAATGGTCTGTCCAAGGAGGCGTTGCAACTAGAATATGGAGCTTATATTCTACAAGAATTTTTTGATAATCATCTTCTAGAATAAATGAACTTTTTAATTTATCTTTCTTGTAATTTTTATTAGTTTGTATGTATAGAGTTAATGATAGTGACAACATGTTTTGGAATGAAATGTAAAGATGATAATCTAGTGGAACTTGTCAGTAAGTTAAGAAAATTGTATTTAAATGTGATATGGACAGTCCCTCTGGGGATGAAAATATGTATATTATTCATTTTTGATGGAATATATTTTTTTTTCATTCTCTGACTACACACACACACATACTGACAATTTTTTAACTTGCACTTCAATTTGGTGATTTTAAAAATTACATAAACATCATTATTGATGTCATGGTTTTAAAATTGGTTGTATATGACAGTTAAATAAGGAAAAAACTGGTAAATACCCAACAAATTTAACCCCCATCCAATGACAACTTTTATTCATGACTCCAATGGTGGTAGGTGCAGGGGGGGGGGCAATACATGATCCCAGAGGAAATGAAGTTGTGAACTATGCTTGGGGTCTAGGGAATGTGTCAAAAAACTTGGTAGAAGCCTATGTGTTGTGGTGTGGGCTTAATTTGGTGAAGGAAGAAGGAATACAAAAATTAGTGGTGTAAGAGACTCGTTTCTAGTAATTCAAATAGTGAATGGCCAAGGTAGTCATTCCAAAAACAAGATAATATCCATTTTAAAGAGAATCAACTGTCTATCTCAATCCTTTGATAGAATTTGTTTCTTTCATGTAAAAAAAGGGCTCAATGTAGAGGAAAACCCATGGGAAAAGAAATCCAAGTCTCTTCAACAATGATCACTTCATAATAACGAGGTTCTTCATCTTATCCAAATCCATTAGTGTGATGGGAAGGGGGGGTTATAAGAATGAAAATTGTCCAAAAGGGTATTTTCAAGCCCTTGGAAGAGAGGGATAAGATAAAATCTAGATCCACATTTCATTCCATGCATTTAGTTCTAGTTGGCTGGTTTTGAAGAAGAATATGCAGGTAGCGTCCTATGCTCACACCAACCAAACATCCTCTTGTGTGAGTTAGTAATAACTCCATCCATAGTGAATGATCCAAAGTATATGGAATAATGGCTAGTCATGATATTCTATGTTGTGTGATGATCAGGGAAGAAGATCTAATGTTTTTGTTTTTTAAGTTGTAGGAGAAGAGGCAATAGGGTTGGAGGTTAGTGTGAGAATGGGTTTGAAGGTGGAGGTTTCTATGTTAAAGTGAGCAACATATTTATGAATTTCTAGGTGTTCTATGAAATAGAGCTTTGATTTGGTTGTTTTCTTGCTAGATGGGAATTCAAATGGTGAAGGTTGACAATGCATATTCCTTTTCTTGTTTATCCTAATCTTCCAAGAGGATTCACCTCTCCATTTTTGTAGGGAACTAGTTCTATCTGAGCTACAAAGAACTTGGAATTTGAGGGGTTTCAACATAATGGATAACCTTGAAATCAAATAAATTTATGTGGTACTAAGGAGGAATGAATAAATTAACGAGGACATGATGTATTTCTCAACAAATATTGAGGAATTAGAATAGGCTCTCTTATCGTTGGATTTGTAGTTGTGCAAATCCCAACACAAGATTCCCAAATCTTGTGTAACTACAGGAAATCCTACCATTATAACCTTAGTAAGAAATCCCCTCATTTTAGTGATGGATGAGGTACACCATAAGGGAAGCTTCCCCGGTCACCTCAAGGGATCAAAGTAGCAAGTTTGTTATACAATCCTACCACCCCCTCTCTTGATTACCTAAGTCAAGGTATAGGTCAAGGATAAATAAGAGGAAATGAGATGGTTTGAGTACTTGCCTAGAACAAGAACACTTATAGCATATAGATAATTATTTCCAAGTACAAGCATGCAAGTAATACCTCCTTAAGACACTAGACAGTAAAAATAACTATGGATTTTATGAAATTGCAATAGTTTATAGTAGTACAACAATAGTAGATAAATTATAACAACAACCAAAATTACACTTCAAAATTGCAACAATTCACTATGAAAATTTAGCATTAACTCAATATAACATTATCAGATTGTTAGATGCAATTTTTGGGTATTTTTGACAACTATTAGAGAAATGTATGCAACAAATTAGAGTATGTTAAGATGATTGTAGAAAACGTTTTCAAGGACAAAAAAATTATTAGTTAATCAGCTTACGTTAGACTTACTAAAGTTAGTAGGAAGTTTGAGAGAATAGAAATGAAGAGTTTGTTGATCACTTTGACCATAAGAGAGCTTGAAGATTAGTGTCGTTGAGGGATATGGAGTCTTTACAAAAAAAATGCAATAAGTTTGGATATGAAGCTAGAAAAGGATAAGAGGTAGGGCATAAACTCTAAGGTGCTAGCACACTAGGGCCTTAGGGTTTAAACCTTTAGGAGAAGGATTGCTAGAGTGAAATAACTTTTGGGATATGTTATTACACAGTTTGTAGTTTGGGAAAATAACAACCCAAGCACCAAGCATGTGACACAAATGGGAACACCTATCATTGTCACCTCAATATATTTCCCCCTCGTTTTAGTGAAGGAAAATTCCAACACAAGGGAGGCTTCCTGGGTTACCCTAGGGCGATTGCGATGGGAGAAGCAAGAAACTAGAAGAGTAACCTTATAGGTCAAGGTCAAGGATGGGAATGAGGCTTGGGGAGAGTCTTAATAGGTGGTAAATTGTTTCCAAGATTCTATACCTGCAAAACAATATTAGACCTACCCGAACAAGACAATATATGATGATAGAAGCCTCAAAACCAATGGGGAATCAACAAGAAACCTTGTTGTTCAAAAATTGCAATGGTATGAAAATATATATCAGTAATAAAATACTATTAAAGTTTCAAATTAAACCATCAAAATCAAGTGTGATGTTGGAAAATTAAGCTAGCGATTAGTAGACAACCTTCCAATATTTGAACCAAGACTTTGATAGCAATAGAGGGTTGTTAATAAGTGTTATTGGCATATTTTTAAATTAGCCTTATGGATATAGAGTTTTTTTTTCTACAGAAGCAATTTATATACACTAAAATCAAAAACTAATCCACTCAAATAATATCTCTTAGACAATGGATCAATTATGATAACTTGCAAGTAAATTTCTGCAGTAGAAAAGTGAGTAAAAGAGTGAAAGAGGGCAAGTTTTTTGCATCCCTATTAGCTATAGATAAAAGTTTATTACAAAAACTATATCACTTGGAAAATAAACCACATCCATCACTCCTGTAACAATAAAACACACAAAAACTCTATCCTTCACATGGCATCAAGGATTAGAAGGTGATGTCTTAGGCCTCCAAAGGCCATTGTCCAAGTGAAAATGGATACAATGTCATCCTTTAGTGTTGTTAAGGTGCCTCCAAAGTCAATGTTCATCACCTCATATGCATAAGAGATTTGGGGTCCTCTGCCCATCCTGTGGGATATGGCTTCCATCCTTGGGGTCTTTAACTTCCCATGAAGGTCAAAATGACATAATTCCTCCATGGAATGGCTCTTCACCTGGTAAGGTCATGAAAATACAAAACAAGTATGCCCTCCAAGGGTGCACAAGTGACATGTATCATTCCAAGTACAACATTTTTAATAAAATAACCACCCGAACATGTGCATTAAATCCCCCCTTTTCAGACTAAAAAAATGCTCAAAGACCTTATAAAATTTTCCAAATTTAAGTATGGGAGGGTTGTCACGGTGCCCTACTAGGTAGATCAATCCCCAAGTCAAGGAGTGTTTCCCAAGAATACCCTCTCTAAGTCATGTAAATTATTATGAGGTGGATAGGGGTGCGACTTTTGGGAATGGGGTTTCTTGACATACAATAGCTCATATTGTCTCATTTATGGGTGCCTTTGTAGAGTGTGTGTTGCATCCTCGTTTGCAATGAAATTTTTTTCAAACCCTTTGTTGTCATTAACTTATTATGGTCCAATACATTGAGTGCTATGTGCAATGGAAAGTAAATATCACTTCAATTCCACTTGATTTTAGGAACACATCAAGTTCCATATGAAAGGAAAGTAAAAGACATCGTAAATGCATTCCACCAACAAGAAAGCCATTTATTAATTATGATATTTCTTTTTTTTAAAGGTCCTTCATTTTTTATGGAGAAGCATTTCATTTCTCTTGGGACCTTAGGGAGAGAATATAGAGAATAATTTATGGATTTTTATATTTTTCTAGATACAAAACCTTTGGGCCTTTATCCCCTTTTACTGATGAAATGAGGTATAAGCCCATATTGGGGTCAATAAGCCTAAAAACCCAAAAGATGAGGAAACAAAAGGGAAGATGTGTGGAAAGTGATAAGTATGTGTGGGAATGGTATGCTGACCCTTCAAGGATACCCCCTATTAGAAACCCTTTTCCCGAGGGTGATCCACTTACTAGGAAACCATGTCAACCACCAAGGTGAAATGAAGCAAAAGGTATAATTTCCAAGAAAACGTTTTAATAATCAAGAAAGGAATCTTTGCAACATGCTCAAAATCTTCAATTATTAAAATGACACTTACCATGAGACCAAACTTGTTACCTCATGAAGAAAAAATTATTATCCTTTTTGGGCCATGTTGGTGTGGTGGACGTTGTTGTTGTCGATCAATGGTGATGTGTGGTGAGGGGAAGGGATTTTCCTAGTCATATGGCTCTCAACACTCCATGTATTCAACCTACGACCCTCAAGACATCATATCCTTGGGGGGGTAACATATTGCTACTATATGGGGACATGTTCTCATCATAGAGTACATAAGGACCTCAACATATTTGGGTAAGACCTGTGCCTACACATACTCAAGAAAAATATTAGAGCATCAAGGGGTGGCTTGCACACCCTTTGTTTATATAATCAAAACTTCAAAGTTTCAAAATTGACAACCATTCTTAAATTTTATTTTTTTTCATTTTTTAAAAAATTCCTAACTAGCATGCAATATGATTCAAAAAAATGCATCATAAAAATTATGCATAAATGAAAAAAAAAATATATGAAGCAAAGAATGAAAGAAAATGAAACTACACTAGGCCGAACACACAAATATAAATGCAAGAATTAGAATGACCTACCTACTTATTTGGGGCCCAAGGCCCATAGACGTTGAGTTCCTAGTGACGTCAGGTTAAATAATACAACTAGCACAACCACCTACTCATATCATCAAGGTGTCTCCCCCTATACTTAATTATATGATACAACATATATAAGTCAAGAATATAATAATCATGAACATAAATAAACACACAAAAAATCATAGAAAGAAACTAATGGAGGTGGGTGGGAGGGAGACAATCCTACTAGAAAGAATGGCCACAAGCTTGATCCACCCATTTTTGAATAGGGCTACCACATATAGATGACGGCTCATCTTCTTCCTCACTCACATGATCACTGCTTTCTGAAGACTGAGAGGAGATGAAAGATCCCAAAAATATATTATGAATTACAAGACAAGGGACATATACAGATCGGGATACAAAACCTTCATTTTCCAAAAATATTTTCATGAAGAGGTTTTGAAACATTTTCCAAGTGGTAATTGTTTTGGGAGGGATACTGTTGTCCCATTCTTTGGCCTTCCCTATGAGATATGAAGATAAGATCTTGATACAAACATCCTCATACTGATTTAGGGAGGCACGAGAGTTTAAAACTTCTGAAAAGGTATCCAAATGATGTCAATATTATATGGTGTCTCCATATGAAAAGGTGAGAATCCATCCTCTAAAACCACTTGGAACTTTATGAACTTGTTTTACATCTGAGGGTTTGTACAACCCTTCAATGTCCTCATGTCCATCAAAATTCAAGATGAAATATGGTTGAGAATATTCATCAAATAATAGTTCTTAGTTCTCGAAAGGATAACCCCCAAGCAATGGACAAGAATCAACATAAGTTCACTGCAAAAATTCATCCCCTAGTGGATGAAAAAGGTCTATGATAATATCATCACTAAGTTGCCAAATATATTGATCGTCCGTGTATGAAAAACAAGCTTCCAAAGGAAAGGCTTCCACATTTCTTATTTGGATGTTTCCCTCGATGTTGTAGATGTGATCTCCAACAAAACAACCAATATCCCATCCATGCTTCTGAACACATATGAAATCATCAATATGATTTTAAATTGTATCTGAATATTTCTCCATGAATTCACTTGTATCACTGGAGTTAATTAATTCTTCACAAGGATGGACAATTTCATCTTCCTCAATATAAACCACTTTCCCATCTAGGTCTTCAGTGTGAGAAACTTCATCGAGGTCTTCTTGATAACTTTCTTCACATATTTGTTATTCAAGAATCTCTTCATATGTAGGTATTTTCTCTTTTGTAAAAGGTTCTTCATCAAGTCTTTCTTCAGTATATTCTTGGGATAATTCCCTTATAAGATTCATCATATTATTAACAACCTCATCAACAATTTTTTTTGCTTCCATTTGTAAAAGTATCCTTGAGATACGATAATGTTTGGATAAGGGTTCATCCCATGGTGCCATAATTCCATTTTCTAAAATGAAACCTCACTAGAGTCACTAGATGAGCTCAAGGCTCATCAAAGATGGATATGGTATCTTCCCTTTATGGAGCCACTATATAAACTTGTATAAAGTTCCTAAAAATGAAAAGGAAACTTCACTGAATGGATTTTCTAGGCAAGCCATGGGTAAAATATCTGAGATAGACTTGCTAAGTGTCATTATGGGTTGGAAAGGATTCAAAATTCTCCTCAGAAAAGATGCCAAAATTTTTATTGCACAATTTGTAGTTTGGGAAAATCCCAACCCAAACACCAAGTGTGTGACACAATTGGGAACACCTATCATTATCACCTCAATAGATGTCCCCATCGTTTTAGTGAAGGAAAATTACAACACGAGGGAGGCTTCTTGGGCCACTCTAGGGGGATTGTGATGGGAGAAGAAAGGAGATCCAAGAGTACCCATATAGATCAGGGTCAAGGATGGGAGAGAGTCTTGGGCAGTGGTAAATGGTTTCCAAGGTTGTGTACATGCAAAAAAATGTTAGACCTACCTAAACAAGACAATATATGATGATAGAAGCCTCAAAACCAATGGGGAATCAACAAGAAACGTTGTTGTCACAAAATTGCAATGGTATGGAAATATATATCAACTATAAAAATACCATGATAGATGCAAATTAAACCATCAAAATCAATTGTATGATGTTGGAAAAATAAGCTAGCGATTAGTAGACATCCTTCCAATATTTTAACCAAGACTTTGATAGAAATAGAGGGTTGTTAATAAGTGTTATCAATAGATTTTTATAACAGACTTATGGATGTAGAAAACGTTTTCTATAGTAGCAAGTTCTAGCCACTAAAATCAACAGGTAAGCCACTCAAACAATAGCTCTTAGACAATGGATCAATTATGATAACTTGCAAGTAAATTTCAGCAGTAGAAAAGTGAGTAAAAGAGTGAAAGAGAGTGAGTTTGTTGCAACCCTATTGGTTGTAGCTGAATGTTTATTACAACTCTTGGAAAATCAATATTCCCTTAGGGCATAAGAGATATAATAGCATATATATAGTTTAGATCAACACTTGAACAATTCAATATATCAAAATTCACATTTACCAATGCAACAATATTCAATATCCAATGCATGGATTAGTTCCTTATCTATTGGGTTATGGAGTCTCTTGTTAATGGATAGAGTGTATTACTCCTCTAGGGGTGTAAGAATTTTTACTCCCTAAATTAAACAGACCTTATCAAGGTCTTGCTACAAGGCCGTAAGCCTTTTTACTCCTTGTGGCAATCCTTTAATCCTTTTCAATAATAATGAAGAGAAATTACATGATCTAGGTTGTATGCCTTTATACTCCTCCAAGGGTTTGACAAAATAACCTTGAAATAAAAAAGAAACACAGAAAATTGCAGAAATTCCTTACCTAATCCAAGAGATAGCATGCAAAACCCTTCTTTAGCAAATATATTCTACCACAATTTCCAAGAACAAGTATCCAAGAGAAGTCGCTATCCTTTCCTCCACCAATAGACAAGTAAAGCATCCATTTGCACAAGAGACAAGAGATAGCAAATTTCCCAAGTAGAGAAAAAAATTCAGCCAAGATTTATGTAATTCTCAAGTGAGTTATGTCTAAAATGAAAATGAGATGGGCTCTATTTATATGAGGCCATCTAAACCAATTTTTTCCACATAAAATGTCAAGAACAAATTAAAAGGAGGTTGACCCCCTTTATTTTCCTTTACAATTTACAAAAATGAAATTTACGTAAATTAAAACCCTCAAAGGGTGATGCCATGCCATAGAAGGGTGATGTTGAGCCTCAAGATGCAAGTTGTTGGGACTCCAAAGGACATGCGGCAATATCTCATGAGCTAGAGTGTCATGATCATGCATCTCCTTCCTTTAAACCACATACCTCACTCCTGAAACCATAAAACCCACCAAAACCCTAGCCTCCACATGACGTCAAGGATTAGAAGGTGACATCCTAGGCCTCCAAAGACCATCATCCAAGTGAAAAGGGATGCAATGCCATCCTTTAGTGTTGTCAAGGTGCCTCAAAATGCAACATTCATCACCTCATGTGCACAATAACTTTGTATTTCTTTGCCCATCCTGTGGGGTATGACATTCATCCTTGGGGTCTTCAACCCCTCATGAAGGTAAAAATGACATAATTCCTCCATAGAATGGATCTTCACATGGAAAGGTCCCGCAAAGACAAAACAATTACGCACTCCAATGTTCCACAAGTCACATGTATCATGCTAAGTAAGTGATATTTAATAAAAGAACCACTCGAACATGTGCATCAAATCCCCCTATTTAAAACTAAAAAAATGCTCAAATCCCTTATAAATTTTTCCAAATTGAAGTATGGGAGGGTTGTCATGGTGCCCTACTACGTAGATCAATCCCCAAGTCAAGGATTTTTTCACAAGAAGACCCTCTCTAAGTCATGTAAAAGAGTGTGAGGCAGATGGGGGTGTGAATTTTGGGCATGGGGTTTCTTGATGTTATAACCCTATTGATGCAGGAGCATCTCTCCATGCAGCCAGCCAGCCACGTCAGCGCGCACCCACTCAGGGCTGAAAGGGAGGCGCAGCCTCATTTTGAATTGGAATTCAATGTAATTTAATGTCTTAGGCTGGTGAGCCATGAATGCCATGCCTTTGCGCAGGATGTAGATAAGATAGGCATTTATTATAGATCGGATGAGATCTAGTTCTGGATAGCAGACTAGACAGCCATTGATTGTAAATTAATTAGAGTAGGTAAATCCTGGAGGGAAGCACTCGATGAGCACCTCAGGTAAAAGAGATCTGAGATCTCATTTTAAAAAAGAGAGAATGGTTGAGTTGAAGAGCGAAGGAGAGCTTAGAAACACCATTTGTAAAATATACAGGCATTTGCCATTATTTAATACAAACAACAGTTTTTCCTGCACCTGATCTGTGTTGAATGGATGTCTGTGTGTGTTCCTTATATATGTTGCATGTGGGTGTGTTGTTATCATGCCATTTTCAGGGGGTGTTTTTGATTTTAGGTTGAGAGTCTTTGAGGGTTCATGCCATGAGGGCGTGACAGAGTGTTGAGACTCTGAATCCCAGTGCACAGAGGATGCACTTCTGAACTCGTGAGGAGTCAGAC
>JZKD02S1673826.1:1057463-1094369 GCA_000966675.3 Picea glauca
ACTTTGGAGTTCATCCATTTGTGCACCTTATCAATCATGATAAGACAATAATGAGTCATCTATACATTTTTCCAACAATGCATCACATACCAATGGAACCACATCGATCCATCTTAATCATGTATCAATGACAAATCATTGATCCATCTTCATCTATGCATTCTCATCAAGGACAATACATATATTATTACATAAATCATCAATCAATCAGTCCTTAGACATCAATAAATCACTTGACATCAATCAATGACATCAATAAATCAAACCATTGGCATCAATGAAAACATGGTCCAACAAAGGGCACCTGGCCACATATCCTTGACAGATAAACCAGCGGTACAGACCCTAGGAAAATCTTCCACTACTTTCATCCTTGAAGGGGAACTAGCTAAATTGAAGATTCCCATTCCCCTCTTTGAGATGATGAACAAGAACACTTACAGGTCTTAGGTGATTAAATATTTAAGAATAAAACCTCAGATAGGTACTAAGGCTTTGAATATTGGATTTGTAAATCAATCGTACATGGTAAATCTTGTTGATGACTGACCAGAGCTCTTGTTTGGCCCTGAAGTTGATTGTCAGACCGATAATGGTGTCGTGGCACCTTTTTACATCAGCCTAAACATCCACGATTTGATATTACACAATGCTATGCTAGACTCGGGTGCCTCTCACAACTTGATGCCCAAATCCATGATGGAAAAGTTGGGACTCGAGGTCACTAGAACCTACAAAGATTTGCATTCTTTCAATTCCAGTAAGGTCAAATGTATAGGCCTGATCAAAGACTTATGCATCACCTTAGCTCAAATCCCAGCAAAGAGTATGGTAATGTATATAGTAGTTGCAGATATTCCCCCAAAATATGGTATGTTACTGTCAAGATCATGGGGAGATAAGCTGAAAGGAACCTTGCAACTAGATATGTCCTACGCCACCATCCCGGTATTCAGACAACATAGGAGACTATATAGAGAAACCTTGATGAAGTATATGGTTAGTAGTCAGGAAAAGACACATAACTACCCACTATACTCTGCACACTCCGATCTGGACTCTTTCATTCTATACAATGATGGTGATTTGGAAGAACAAATCACTCAGCTAGAAGATGATACACATGATTCGAAAGAAAGTAAAGCAATCATTGAGGCAAGAAAGGTGGAAACTGTATAAAGGGAGGAACTGCCAACATATTTTTGGACCATGGATTTCTATGGTGCAGTGAGCAAAGAGGGAGTTGGATCTAGAGTTTGGTTACATAATCACAGATCGAGGTAGTCATAGAGCCATTCCTACAAACTGAATTTCCAATGCACTAACAACATAGTCGAGTACGAAGCTTTGATGTTCGGCCTGAAACTATTGAAGAAAGTTGGTGCCAAATAGATAATGGTAAGGGGTGATTCTGAATTGATTATCTAGACAATCAAAGGTGAGTATGCAACTAAACATCCTAGACTTAGAGCCTATAGGAATATTGTTTTGGATGCCCTTCAATGCTTTACTGAAATCGACTTGCAGGTAATGCCTAGAGGACAAAACATACTTGCAAACGGGTTGGCTACATCAACAACTACCTGTAAAATTCCTTTTTGTCCCACTCACAAGTACATAGTGGAGGTGAAATGCAGACCAACCATTCCTGACAACATCAGATACTGGCAGGTATTTGGAAATGATGATCAAATTGAAGACTTCCTATAGTGTAAGAATGATTTCGAATGTACAAACATAGATTTTGAAAATGATGATGAGATTGTAAATAAATCTTTTTTTGAAAGTGGTAGTGTAAATAACATAGATTCTGAAGTTTTGAATGAAAATAAAGTAGATGCAGATGAATTGAATGAAAATGATATAGATTCTGATATTCTACTGTTGAAAAATAATGTGTTACCTAGAGGTTTAGTTTCGCTAGAAGACTTGTTCGATTTTAACGATGTAGCCAAAAAATCAAAAATTGAAGCTAGTGTTAAAGAGGTCGAAGAGTGCAACATAGGAATAGATGAAAATCCCAAGATGATAAAACTTTATAAATATCTACCCCCTGAGAAAAAATGCAAATACATTGAACTTTTTAAAGAATATGTGGATGTTTTTGCTTGGGGTTATGAGGACTTAAAATCCTACGACACAAGCATCATACAACATCAGATTCCCATAAAAGAAGAACACAAAACTTTCAGGAAGAAACTTAGGAGAATAAATCCCATGTTGCTTCCACTGATAGAGAAAGAAATCAAAAAGATGTATGATGCAAAAATCTAGTCCCCTTGAGATTTTCCAAATGGGTTTCTAACCTAGTTCCTACCAGGAAGAAAACTGGCGAGATCAGACTTTGCATAGATTTTAGGAATCTGAACAAAGTCTCCCTTAAGGACAATTACCCACTGCCCAAAATGGACCACATTTTTCAAAAAGTAGTTGGGTCCAGTAGGATCTCCTTAGTAGATGGTTTCTCAGGCTACACCCAAGTCCTCATCCACCCAGAAGATCAAGATAAAACAACATTTACCACACCTTGGGGAACCTTCATGTATGTGAAGATGCCCTTTGGCTTGATGAATGTTGGTGCCACTTTTCAAAGGGAAATGGATATTTCTTTTGTGGATGAATTAGGATGATTTATAGTCATATATCTGGATGATGTGACTGTATACTCCCAATCTGACAAAGAAAACTTGCAACATCTCAGACGCATGTTTGAGAAATGCAGAAAATTCAGGATTTCGTTGAACCCAAAGAAATCTCTTTTCAGTTTAGAAGAAGGAAAGTTGTTGGGACACATAATATCTAAAGATGGAATTAAAATATATCCCAGCAATATAGAAGCCATCCAGAAGGTGGAACACCCTAGGAACATCAAAGAACTACAATCATTCATCGGAAAAATAAATTTCCTTAGAAGGTTCATACCCAACTTGGCTGAACTTCTAAGGAACATCACTAATATGTTGAAAAAATACACAAAAATCAAATGGAACACTGAATCCAAACAGTCATTTGAGAAGGTGAAACATGCACTCACCCAAGCCCCGGTCCTGATCAACCCAGACTACACCAAAGACTTTTATCTTTTCTCTTTTGCATATGAACACACCATAGCAGCAGTACTGTTGCAGAAAAACAACGAAGGGTACGAACAACCCATAGCATTTTTCAGCAAAGCTTTGAGAGACACTGTGTTGAACTACAACATAATGGAGAAACAAGCATTTTCCCTGGTAAAGGCCATAAAGAACTTCAGAGTCTATATTCTCCATTCTCACACAATTGCATACGTTCCAAACATAGTGGTAAAGGATATCCTGACTCGGGATAATCCAGATGGTATGAGAGGAAAATGGATTGCAGTTATTATGGAATATGACATTGAAATAAAACCTACTAAATTGATCAAAGGACAGGGTTTGGCCAAACTAATGGCTGAATCTAATTTTCATGCTCTAGATATTATTGTTTTGGCTGTAGTTGATGAACATGAAGAGTAGACGACTCCAAATGTAAAGGAAGTATTATTAAACTCTTCTTGGTACGCAAACCTCATTTTTGTACTTCATAACTTACAAGCTCCTCCTGGTTTGACTAATACCAAAGCCAGATTTATCAAACTGAAAGCATTGAAATTTTTTGTTTTAGAAGGTAATCTTTATTGGAAAGATCCTGGTGGTATTTTTCTTAATTGCCTATTGAAAGATGAAGATGACAATGTTCTGCAAGATTTCCATGCAGGTGACTGTGGTGGACATCTGATTTGTAATACCACAGCCAACAAGATTTTAAGAGTTGGTTTCTACTGTCCTACATTGTTTGTTGATGTCCATCAAAATGTTACTTCTTGTCATAAATGCTAGGTTTTCAAAGGTAAAAGAAAGTTGTTGCCCCTCCCCATGAAACCCATCTTAGTTGAAGCCCCTTTCCAACAATGGGGTTTGGACTTTATTGGGGAAATACATCCATCCTCCTCAGGTGAACACAAGTGGATCCTCATGGCCATAGACTACTTCACCAAGTGGAGCGTGGTTGTGCCATGCAGGCAAGCTACTGACTTTGTTATCATAAAAATTTTAGAAACTAATATCTTGTCTCGTTTTGGATGCCCCAGAAAAATTATAGTTGACAATGTAATGGCCTTTAGATCCAAAAGACTCATAGATTTTTGCAGCCAATACCACATTACTTTGGGAAAATCAATAACTTATTATCCTCAATGAGATGAGTCCTCAAACAAAACTCTGGTGAACATTCTCAGGAAAACATTGCAAGAAAATAAAAAATCATGGCATAATAAGTTGGTTTTCGCGCTTTGGGATGATAGAATAAGCACCAAAAGATTGATTGGCATGTATCCATACCAATTGGTGTATGGTACTGAAGTAGTTTTTCCTCTTTCCTTAGGTGTCCCTATCATGAAGCTATTACAGGAATCACAGGTAGAGCTAAATGATGTCCAGAGGAGGATGAATCAAATGATCCACTTAACGCAATCTAGAGAGGAAGTCTACAACAAGACTCAAGTCATCTAGGGGAACATCAAAAAGATTTTTGACAGAAGGACTAAAGAATATGATTTTGAGTTAGGAAATTTGGTTCTGAAATGGGATTCTAGAAATGACGACAAGGGTAAGAATGGAAATTCGATAGCTTATGGAAAGGCCCTTACACCATTCAGGCATTTAGAGGAAATAACAAAATTTTGCTAAAAAACATTGATGGAACAGACCTGCCAGGTGGACAAGTTAATGGAAGGATGTTGAAGCATTATTTGCCTCCCCAATAGAGATCTCATGAATCCATATTCATTGTACATACAATTTCCCTTTCATTCAGGTTTGGTGTAGGTGATGTTGATCGGGTGGTGGAAGCCCGCAGTGAAGGCCCTAAGCCACCGACCAATGCCACCAAGTTCCCAAAATAAAAACAAAAATAGATAGTAACAATAAAGCAATGGAGGAAACCTTTATAGACATCAGAAAGCGGGTTCTTGGCACTTCACAAGGAAAGTACCGTCCCCAGGTGGAGTCGCTGTTATAACCCTATAATTTATAGAATCATCTGGTGACTGGAAAAATTTCACTATTGATGTATGTTGTCTTGCAAATAATATTTCATTTTTGCAAATTATTTTCAAGAAAAAAAGAAAAAAGAAATAAAAAGAAAAGAAAAGAAAAAAAGAAAGAAAAGAAAATAAAAAGAAAAGAATAAAAGAGGGCATAAAAGAAAATGGATAAATCCCCATGCAATAATAATGACTTGATCCATATAGTTTAAACATGGCCAAGTCCTTTTGAATTTATGTTGATAGGATTAGCGAATAATCTTGGCTAAACTATTTAATCTTAGCCAACTAGATAGGTTAGATAGTGAATAAATTTGATCAAACTGCCTAATCTTGTTCAAATAGCCCCAGGGTAGAGTAATTTCTTAGCCCAACAGTCTAATATGGGATAAATGTGATAGGTGACTAGGTTAGAATATATATTAGTTGGTTTTATTTCAATAAAACATGCATGATGTTTGAGGAAAATTCATGATTAGGATGTTTGAAATGTTTTCCTAACCCCATGGTGAAAAAAAGCAAAGGAAGTAGCATAAAATCCACAAAACGCACTAAGCCTAAGTTTTGCTGCACATATTAAATCGCGGCTGGACAATAAAGAATGCACTTAGATCGACAATTGATCTAACAATGTGTAGATGAATGACTGAGAGTGGATTCCAGACCCCCCCAACCGTTCTACTTTTAACGATGGGGGGGGGGGGTCGGAATGATGATTAACAAGTATGCATAGATCTACGGTCCATATGACAGCATGCAGATGAATGGTCTATAAGAGATTCTGGACCCCATCGACCTTTCTTCCTTTAACAGTGGGGGGGGTATGAAATGAGGCAGTTTTCCCCGACGGGCCCCATCCCAACGTGTCGTCAATCCATTGAATTGGACCCCCTCCTCTCCAAACCACTTACCACCATACGGGTCATGCCATACCGCTACCACCTCATGACATCATCCTCCACTATATCACCGCCTCATAACACCAGATCCCACTATCTCATCTTACATGTCCCGTCTCATTACTCTGCCAGAGTGTCCTTACCCCTTTGACTTGTCGCATGTCTTATCCCATTTAACTATCCTCTAATCATCGCCTTCCACATCATCTTGGCACACCCATCACCCATCCTTCACCTGCTACCTCATAACTCAGTTGATCCATTGGCCATTTATTACAAGCTAACGTATCCGTTAGCCTGCTGACCTGTCTTCCGCGCCCAATGGATATTCTTTCACTTAAAATTAGCCTCTTTTTTTCCATTTATCCACTGTTCATACTCTCTGCACTCCAGAATATTATTTCCCTCACTGCTTCAGTCAGCAACCCAATCATAGCCACTACCTACTAACGCTTTGTTTTAGTTTTCAGGTACCTGTTTGATCGATGGTGCCTAAATCTAAAAAAAAAAAAAGTCGAGGAAAACCCATTCCTCCCACCTCCTGTCGATCTCGACCAGATCCCATTAGCCGACAAGGATTATCTGATCTCAGAGACTAGGTGAAAATTCGATTTTGACAAATTGCAGTCATGGTTTAAGGACACATTCATAGATCAAAGCGATGAGATCGGGCTATGATATTCCAATCTCCTTCTATATATTTCTCCCCAAATCCACCATTTTCCCTAGTTTTCCCTCAAATGTCAGGCTCATTACCTTCCCGACCAGAGAGCCATAGTTTCATCGTCTGGAGAAAATCTTTTCTCTATCATGCCCGAGGCCATTGATCAAATGATGTAGATATCTAGAGCCGAATCCCACTCTCCCCTCACCATTGAAGTTTTAACTAAAATGTACCAGAACCTATCTTTTCCCAGAGAGCACAAAGTTTTGAGCTTTTCCTCCCACAGGATACTCAACTCCCCAAGAAAAATCCCCCTTATCATTCCTCCATGTTTTCAGAAAAGGGAAAGTAGATTATTTCATCGCTATGTTGTCTTCTTGGCTATTTCTCAGATGAATGGGTGGACGAGACCATCTTGGGCTACCTGTCCATTTTGTCCACCAAAGAAAAATCTACCACCCAGTTTGACTACAACAATTTTATAGCCAAGAACATACATGATCAACTTTTCAAATTTCCCACGGAGGTCATGTTCCGCTATTCTTCAATACTGGCTTACATTTTCATGTTCTTTCAAGTAGAGAAGTTTGCATTCACCATGCAGAGAATGGACCAGGAAGGAAAACCACAACCCGTCACCTCTTGGACTTCTCTACTCAAAAGAAACTCCACGGAGTTTAATTTCAAGCTATTTATTGAGTTGTTTTATCACCTAGTGGTAAGCATGCTTAGTGGTAGGCTAGAGCCGAGGATAAATGAGGAGATCCAAAGAGTTCTACGCCTTTCATATCTCGCCAAAATTGGAGACTGGTTCCTGTTTCAAAATCACATAGAAATTAGAGTATATGGGTGTGAGTTAGCTCCATACAAATTACCGAAATACTTGCATGTTTGGATATTTTCCTTGGAGTATATTAGACAAATGTTCAATTCAGATGATATACATTTTGTATCTCTGGAGAAGAAACAACAACTGAGAATCAAGGGGCAGATAGGATCCTTTATCTGCAACAGCCGAGCTGTCGGGGAAGAGGCAGACAAATTATTGAAAGAGATGAAGTTCGACACAAGGTTCCTGTGGCACTATGATCTGTGTGGGATCATCATAGAGATGAGAGTGAAGAATAAAAATTCCCCATATGTTCATGTGCCCAAGCCCGAGATAGATAAGTACATGAATCAAATGGAGTGGGAGGTGAACACTATGGAAGAAGTAGAAAAACAATCTCCTTCAGTCATTATATTTCAAATAACCACACCACAGGCACCAAAGGAGAAAAGACCTAGAAAGGATACTTCCCCTTCAGCCACAGAAATCTCAGCTGAGGATTTCCAGGTATACACCAAATGGCCAAAATCCAGTCATACAACCGACACAACTGGTGAAAAGGAAACCCACTCCACTACAGTTATAAAAGGAGATCATTCACCTCTTGTCTCAAGCAACCAACAAATCTTTTCTACTTCTTCATCCAAGAAGTAGACTAGCACCTCACTAATCAACCAGCCAAATAAAGGGGGTGCAAAGCTAAGTATTTTTTAGAAATATGATATAACCAAGAAGAAGAATCAAATGATGACTAGCAGCATGTACACTGATTTTTGGAAACAAACATCCACAACACAACAAATATTATTATCATCTTTTGATACAGAGAAAGGAAGAATGCACTTGGCATTCTTGCAGCAAGAAGTACCCCATCCCAAAGAAATCACTGATTACAAGAGGGATACGATGGAATTTAACACCAGAGATGTACATCCAGCTGATCAAATGGATCTAGACAGGCAGACTGGAGAAATGATTTTCTCAACATTAGCCAATGATTCCACTACTGCTGCCAAATTACAGGTTTCTCTCAACAATGTTCAGACTCAATTAAAGTTGGAGAAGATATCATCTTTTTCAAAGGATAACATAATTAAGTCTTTAAAAGATTTGGTTCTCAAGATTGGGTATGACCCCTCAAATGTGAAAGAAGATGAGAATATTCTCAAGAAAAAGAATGCTAACATAACATCTTTGAGGAAGCAACTAAAACTGTCACCTACATAAGACTCACAGGCCAAAGAGATGGTTGAGACAGAAGGTGAAAAGGAGGAAATGCTAAAATTGATCATGTAACAAAATTCACAGATAAAAGAAATGGAGGTAGAGCTGGAGAGGTTGGTAAAGGAGAAAGAACAGGCAACACCAATGTAAGTCATCCCACTGAGTGTAGTTCCCCTCACAGGAGTTAGCACAACATTTGTATCAACAACCACAACAACAAAACTTCCATCAACCACCCCACTGAAATCTCTAGAAAAATCTGTGGAGCTAGAAAAATTAATGGAGGAGATGACCCTAGAAGGAACAAAAATCAATAGGCTAAAGAAATATGTTGAGAATCTCCAAGAGCTCAAGGCCTTCTACCAGAAAAGCTTCAACATTGAAATGAAAACATCAGAAAAGCTCAAGTAGGAAATACAACAGCTGCAAAAGCAAAAAATGGGGGGTAAAACACTAGCAAAAGCTAAGGATAACATTTGGATGGATATCTCCAAATCCATAAATGAAATATGGCCTATGGTGCAAATCATGTTCGAGCAAAATGAACTGGTGTTGAGGAGCAGACATGATATCGACAAGATAAAAGGAGAGATGGGGGAAATGCTCACTGAAGCAAACAAAATCATTAGGTTTCTAAATTGGAATACCAAGGAAGAATTGGAAGACCTGAAGATTGAAGACAGGACAAATACTATCCTCGAAGTCAAAAGGGTGTTGACCAAAAGAGGATTGATGTTGTATCTGGAAGAGAAAGTCCGGAACATGGACATCAGAGTTCAAAGGTTCTTCAGCAAGATCGATGCCCTACAAAAGAAAGGTATTCCTAGTTTAATGGTGTTAAATGAAAAGTTGATGACCCTTCCTAACTACAAGTAGAAGATAGCTACAGTGGCCAAGGACAATTCCAAGTTCTTAGGGATATAAGGAAGCATAACAGGTAAGGCATTCTTTGAGACTTTGCAGTCGGACCTCAACATACAATGCAAAATCAAATAAATTTTCATAGTCAAGACGACTTTTTCCAAATATACTAAAATGGATGAAACCTACCGAAGACTGCTCAAAGTCAACATTCCCAGACAGCTAAGATGGGAAGAGTTGTGCAATTTGATCGAGTAAGAGATGAGGTGTCCAATCCGAGTCAACAAGCAGAGCAGTCAAAGTCATGTGAATGACTCACCAATGACCTTCCCCAGAATCAACATGAAAAATATGACAGATCATCATCAGTCCCTACATTTTTGTATATTGTTATCTAGTTGGTTAGATTTATAATCTACCACGTCCTGATCATTAATGACAGGGTTGTTTATTATTTTGATGATAAATACTTCGAACTTAGAAGTATTGAGGGTTGATCTTTACACCCAAACAAGTTGTAAGCACTGTAATTTTTATCAAAGATCTACTAGTAATAAAAGGGACGTTTCACAGGATTCTCTCATGTTAGTTGTTGGTGAAGCTTTATCATCTTTGTTGAATGTTTATCTCTCTCAGTATTCATTTTGTTTTTCTAAATCTGATCATTTGGAAGTAGCGAAAGTTGCAGAATTTATCCTCGTATACTCTGTTTCCGACTTTAAATGATCTAAATGTTTTCTTCTGATGTTATAATTAAGAAATTATTAAATTCTTCTTGGTTATAATTTATTATCTCACCTTCTCTTCTTTACATCATTTTTATGCTAAGGAATCTAGCAATTGCATTATCCTGCCCTGTGAGAATACTTTTTAAAACCTGTTAGTCAGTCTCAAATTTTATAAAACAGATCCCATAGCCCAATGGATGTGTAAGTGACATTTCAGCCATTTTATAAAAACAGACAACTTGGTCCTATTCATTTTAACTAGCCTAATATCTGAAATTTGAAACAAAGTTGAATCTTCCAAAGAGATCCCTCTCTAAAACTGGCAGGGCTAGATCCCAGTTTCGAAGTGGTTGGATAAAGTTACCTCTGGTAAATTTCTTCTGCCTTTCAACAACCTCTAGGAATTTACAAAGTGATAACACTTGACGTATAAGGGATCATATTGTCTTATTTATGGGTGCCTTTGTAGAGGTTGTGTTGCATCTTCATTTGAAATTCAACACTTTTCCAAACCCTTCATTTCCATTAGTTTATTATGGTCCAAGACATTGAGTGCTATTTTCAATGTAAAGTATAGAGCACCGCAATTCCACTTGAAGTTAGGAACACATTGAGTGTCATATGCAAGGAAAGTAAAAGACACCATAAATGCATTCCCCCAACATACGAGACATTTATTAATTATGTGTTTTCTTTTTCTAAAGGTCCTTCAATTTTTTATGGAGAAGTGTTTCATTTCTCTCATGACCTTAGGGCGAGCATCTAGAGGATAATCTATGGATTTTATCTTTTTCTAGCTACAACACCTCTAGGTCTTGTTATCACACAATCTATAATTTTCCAAAGCCCAAGGTAAGTAAGGGATATTGGCGTAACAAATAGGATATCCTATCACTGTCACCTTAATAGAAAATCCCCATTTTCTAGGCATAGTCAAGGTCTACCCCTGGGGAGGAGACCATAGTAACCTAAAGGCATGGAAAATTAGGGTTATGTTCAAGATATATTCCCCCCTCTCACAGGTTACCAAAGTCACTAAATATGTTTCCCAAAGATGAGGTTAATGAAGTGCTTGATGCACCTTCCTGGAACAAGAAAATATAGCATGCATACACAATAATTCCAAGTACAAATATGATAATAACACCTCAAGAGATAGTGGACAGTGATATTAAGTTCTAGGTGATATAAATTTGCAGCAGTTAATAAGTTTACAATAGAAATTGATAAAATGTAACAACTGCAACAAATAATCCTCATAATTGCTCGAAAAGATAGTAAAAATATAGTATTTAACTAGAAGAATGATAATCAAATGTCATAAGCAACTTCTGAAGTGTTTATCTAGCTTTCAAACTCAATTATGTAGAAAATTTGTTGCATTTAGATGGATGTAGCCGTCATTTATAACAACAACAAATAAGTTAGTGATATATGTTAAACTAGGGTTATAATAAGTTAGTAAGATCTTAGGAGAAGAGTGTTTGAGTGTTTAATCAATCCTTCAAAAAGAGAGAGGCTATAACTAGTGCCTTCTAGGGATTATGGAGTCAAGTGGATGGCTTCTTCTAATGTTGCAAATAAATTATGATATTGTACAAAAGTCTAAGAGGGAAAGTGCATAGGAGAAGTAGTAACTTAAGTCCCCCTATGCATTGACCTTAAGAAACAAGATACTAGGGTGTAGGAAACTCTAGGCCCTAACACCTTGCTCTCCTTAGGACTTTTATGGGATAAAACTTAAGCACATATAACTAGGTCAAAATCCTTCGAGTGCTAACAATTTAGGGCTCTATTGTTTCACTAGTCACTAGATCGATTCAATGAAAAGATTGGAAAATAGAAAGTAAGAAAGTAGAAATTTAAGTTCCTTACTTCAAGCATTGAGTATACCATGCAATTTCATAATCTTGTATGAGCAAATAAAACCATACACAGACCATTCAATAGATGGGAATAAATGTAGATTTTACTTACTTGCACCAAGAATAATCATGAACATACCACAAAAGAATCAATATCACCATAAAAGATTCCAAGATTGATCCAACTTGCAAAAATTATCCTTATGCAAGAGTGCGCCTCACAATTTCAGCCAATATCCCTCACTAGGGAACAAATTTGAGACCTCTCCTCTTTTGTGAGGAGTTGTGATGTGTAAAATGAAAGTACTTTATGTTTATTTATAAAAAATATTTGACCTTTAATTAATTTTAGGTCAAAATAAGACCTACCTGGACAATTTGACATAAATAAAATTAATTAGCATCTAAAGACACCTCCAAGGGTAACACCATGCCCTTATGGGGTGACGTTGAGATCCTAAGGTGGAATGTTGATCCTAAAAGGTAGGGAACTTGACCTCAAGAGACCCCAATTGAATCCCACATGTGCCACTAGGCTCATAAATTCCTCCAAAATGAAAACCCTAGCTCTCGATGATGTCTAGGGTCATGAAGGTGACGTCCAGGGCCTTCAAGGGCCAATTCCCATGTGGAAGAGAAAGATCCCCCTAGGTCTAGTTCTTCCAGGGTGCCTCCAAAGGAAACATACTTATTTCTTCTTGGTGAAAATATTCAATGGATTCTTACCCCTGGTTGGGGTTACAACATCCATTTGTGGGATTTAAGCTCCCATGAATTCCCAAGCTAACAATTCCCATGTGGAAGAGAAAGATCCCCCTAGGTCTAGTTCTTCCAGGGTGCCTCCAAAGGAAACATACTTCTTTCTTCTTGGTGAAAATATTCAATGGATTCTTACCCCTGGTTGGGGTTACAAAATCCATTTGTGGGATTTAATCTCCCATGAATTCCCAAGCTAATCATTCCCTCATGTGTACATGTCCACCAGGAAAAGTCTTGCAGCAAAAACAAGTATGCCCTCTAGGGGTTCATAATTCATAGGGATCATAACATGTAAATCACATCCAATAATTAAATTACCCAAACATGTGAATCAAACCCCCCTTTAATCCAAACAAATTCTCAGAGGCGTTATGCAATTTGACAAGTTAGGTTTGGAGAAGGTCTTAGGGTGTCCTATTGTGATAACTTCTCTTAAGTTTGGGGTGTTTCCCAGGTGGGATCTAGTCTAGATAATGTAAGTGTATGAGGTAGTATGGGGTAAGTGTTTGGGAATAGGGTGCTTGTGATAATAGGGAAATGTAAAATCTTACTTGTGGGTGACTTTGTATAGGGAAAGCTACACCTTGTCATAAATTCTATTGTTTCCTAGCCCATTCATTTCCTTTTACTCTTAGATTTATTTCTTTTGATATTTTTCTTTTGTGCTTCAAGGGAACAGTTGTGTGCCACTGTCTTGGCTTGATGACTAGAGGTGACATCATTATCCACAAACATTTAATGGAGATGAGAAGGCTAGCTCATGATGAGACCCCCTTTCTCTTGGCTATGCCACCAAGAGCCAGTACCCAGGTTTGGTGACCATATAGGTGGTAGTGTCATATTGCTACATGCCCATTGTCATTATAGGCCGACTCATGATGAGAACTACTATCCATAAACTAATACCTTGAGTGTTTATGTATCTTATGGGTCCCCTTTTCTTACTGAGAAGATTTTTACTCCTTTTTGGGGGATCCCTGGGAGAAGCATCTCAAAGGTTTCAATATTGTCTTTTAAATCTTTCCAGCTACTTTTACCCTCTAGGCCTTTAGCCTCTTCTTCCCCCGAGGTAAGGTACAACCCTTCCTAGTGTAGCCAATAACAATGCCAATACAAAGGTAGGGTAGATGAGAGGAATAAAGATGGAAAATGGTAAGTATGGAGGCAACATACGATGACCTTTCACAAACCCACCCAGTGGCAACCCATACCAAAGGGAGATCAACTTACTCGGGCATCATGTCACCTTTCCAGGTATGAATGAGGAAAAGAGCATAATTTCCAGGAAAACATCATGAAATGAAGAATAATTCAATGCAACATATTCAAGTGCTTCAAAAATCAGAGTGACACATACCATGATACCCAGACTCATTACCTCATGGAGCAATACTTATTGCTACATCAAAACTAGGCTGGTGGGATGGATATTGTTGTTGTTGATAAATGGACTGCACTAAAGAAAATAGGGGCCCTCTGGGTCCATGATTAAGTCATTCAACTCTCATTATTACATGTCTAGAACTTGTGGGCCTAGAGATGTGATCTCCTCAGCTATACCTAGGATAGCAATTCTTTAGCCCCTTTTTCCCATAAAATGCAGTACAAACCCTTCTTGGGGTTAATAAGCATGAAAAAAAAAAAGATGAGGAAACAGAAGGGAAGAGATGTGGAAAGTGATATGTATGTGCGGGAATGATATAATGACCCTTAAAGGAGACCCCCTAGTTGCAACCCTTTTCCAGAGGGTGACCCACTTACTAGGAAACATGTCAACCACCAAGGTGAAATGAGGAAAAAGGTATAATTTCTAAGAAAACATTTTCATAATCAAGAAAGGAATATTTTAAACATGCTCAATTTCATCAATTATTAAACTGACACTTACCATTAGACCAGTCTTGTTACCTCATGAAGTAAGACCTGATGTCCTTTCTGGGCCATGATGGTGTGGTGGATGTTGTTGTTGTTGATCAATGGTGATGCATGGTGAGAGGAGGGGCTTTGCCTACTCATCTGGCTCTCAGAACTCCATGTCTTCAACATGCAGACCTCAAGACATCATCTCCTTAGTTACCCCTAGCTTGGGGGGATAACAGGTTCTAGCAACCTTTTCTACCTTTTTATGTACTTCAACTAGGTCACAATCAAGAATCTAGGGCCAAAATCCTAAAGTGCTATCACTTTAGGGATTTAGGAGTTCAACCCTAGCTATTATTTCTTCATAAATTTTGGATAATGTTAACCTTGTGAGAGGAGGAAGCACTTATTCTCCTCTCTTAGGGTTTTACCAAGAAATACATCTAGCATGAACACACATATTTCACCATAAAACATTAATAGCATGAAACAATATTTCTGAAATTTACTTACTTCACCAAGATACCAAGAGAGTAAACCCTAATTGCATAAATACCATCCAAAAATCAGAAAATAATATCAATCACTTGAAGATCCAAGCATAGCGCACTAGTGTAGAAGAGAGAGATAGCCCAAGAGGGAAAACATTTCATACTTATTCTCTCACAAAGGTGAGAAGAATGTGATGATAAAATGAAATGTTAAGGTGATTTATTTATATGGAGCTACCTTGACCTATTTTTCCACATAAAAATGTCAATAACAAAATATAAGAGGGTCCACTCCTTCAATTTTTCCTTACACTATAAAAAAATAAAATTTTACATGAAATAAAACCCTAGAAGGGTGATGTTATGCCCTAGAAGGTTGACGTAAGGCTAGAAGTGAGACATCAAGCCTCCAAGACCAAAGGCCACATGTCATGTGCTCATGTGTCAATATGCCATGTGCATCCTCCTATCAAACCACCATGTGATCCATCAAACCCTAGCTCAAAGGTGACGTGAAGGGATTGAAGTGTGTCATTCTAAGACTCCAAAGGCACACGTACAAGTGGGGGAGGGTGCAATATCATCCTCTTGTAATTATAGGGAGCCTACAAAGCAAACATCCTCTATCCTCTAGGTGAAATGATCATCATCCATGGTCTTCCACAAGCAGGGTCCAACGTCCATCCTATGGGAAAGGTCTTGCAAAGACAAACAAGTACGCCCTCCAAGGGTCCAAAAGTCACAAGTATTATACCAAGTAAGAAAATCTACCTTTCATGTATAAAAGGGAATTCCATCTAGGATATATTGAGTTTTGTATGATATAATATATATGCATTTCAAAAAAATTCTAAATCAAAGGTTTGGATGGGCTAAAAATTAAATTATTAGATCGTTGGATTCTAGTAGCAGACGAAAAAAGTGCCAATAAACTGCTCCTTAGCATTATTCTTGCAACAAGAATGTTTTACTAATTTATTGTACATAGACAACCAAACTTTTCTTAATAATTTATGTTAGATTCAAAATTTAAAAGTTAACTCAGATAAAACATCTTATAAAATTTTACTTGATATTAGCCATTACAATAATTATCCTAAAATTTTAATTAGATTATATATATATATATATATATATATATATCTATATTCCAAATAATAACATGTTTAGAATATGTTATGTCTAATTTATAAGCGACAAATTTCCTATCAATATATATGTGTTAACATTTCATAATAAATACGACTACCGATGGTTATGGCAACAAAAGTGGAGCTTGACATTTGGGACATAGGATATTTCTATGCAACCATTTGGAGATGTAGTGAGAGTGAAACAGGTGGGAGCATGGTATCTAATGCAGAGTACGACTGCCATTTCCATTTCCATTGTCATTGTCCTTGACATGTTTCAATGGTTTTATGAAAATAACACATTTCTCTCCTTCTTGTTCAACCTCTAGCTCATCGGATTCAACATGATATATACGCAACATCATGCCTTTTCTTATAAATTAAATGTTGTAATTTTATCCATTTTTGCCTTGCTTCTATCAAAATTAATGTAACAGATATATTGGTTCTCTTCGTACCTAATAGGGTAGAGATGTGAATTATTAAGTGTTTCAAACACCTCCCACTTCATTATCGAGGGATCAAACTCCATCCTAAGTGTCTCCATGTGTATTTCCCACCATATTTATGCATGGTCCTCTAACTTCAATTAGGAAAATTCTGTTTTTTTTCTCTTATTGTTTATTATGAACACTAAAATAGAGTTCTAATTATTTCAACCATTGATTCAACTTAATATCACCAATATCACCTTGATAGGGTTTGATGTCCACTTTTTCTTTCACTTCAAATAAATATTGGGAAGATGTAACATCCCCACTATAATCCTTAGTTTAATTAATGCTTATGTAGATATAATGTGTGGCTACGACCAAAGCGATGTAATATGCAAATTGTATTTCTATGTTTTAATAATAAAAATGTGATGTCAACTGCTAAGGGGACATGGACAAGAGATGGGGGATGAATTTATCCACAAGAGGGGGGAGTGTCTAGGATAATGGCTAAGAGGGGTCCAAGGGGGAATTACCAATGGATATTAATTCAACCCAGTTTCCTAAAATTTATATTTGTATGTGAACCTTCCAATTTATGATTGAGTGTTTCACAAGCCAACCATTGAATACATGTAAGAGGGTGGGTGTGAGTAGTCACATCCAAAAGTTATTGGGCACATGGGGGTTGAGTACAATCATCTTGGGGAAGAGTGTGAGTCAAGACAGGCGAGCCAAAGAGAGGAAATTCGTAGGGCTTGGGACACCAATATTTACACATAGAGTTTTTGTGCATGAGGAGCAGAGTAGAGAGAAAAAATGAGAACTTGGAGCTGGTGTAACCATGGAGGGTAAATTATAGATCAATCTAGAGAGAATTGGAGCATATATGGAGCTAGAAACTGAAGAGCCATGTTTTCAATCCTGAAGAGTGAACTCTTTTGTGAGTTTCACTAAAACAATAAGTGTTTGATGTTGGTTTTGTTGGTAGTTTTCCTAGCAGCAGGTTCCCTTGAGTTCCCAGATAATAGATTCCTAGCTACCTATGCCATAGAGACCCTGAGAAATGAATGTGACTCCCAAGGGACTAATATCAATGAAGTTGTACATTCCTTGGGTTGGGCAGGTCAAGAGGAAGAGAGTTGGTGGAAAATCAAGATAGTTGTAGGAAGATTTCAGTGGGTTGTGAGTTTTCTGAGTTGTGAGTGGACAATGAGATACTACCCTTTTTTGTGGATTACTAGCCTCATCTCGGGGGTGACTGGTTGTTGATATTTGGAACAATCAGTCTATGGTTTGGTGGAACGTTCGTCCCAAGTAGCTGGTTGCACAACTATTTTGAAAAGATAAGTGTTTTATCTTGTTGTTGTGTTATTTTTATATGTATAATTGTTGTGAATGAACTCTGTGTATGATATTTATTATATGTTGTTGTGTTTGAGTTACTGGTTTCATTTAATGAGCATTTATCATGTTGTATATGCATATACATAATGGTAATAGTTAGCAAATAAATATGGTTGTAATTCGTAGTTGTAAGCTAGAGGAAATCAACTAGCAGTAAAAGAATTAAATTAGTTAGAAAAATTTCGTTTTTATATGTATTTTGCACCGTAATGTCCCTCAGATGGGATGGGGTACATTACATTATGGTATCATATATTATAGTTCAAACACCGAGCTTGGATTGGCTCAAACCAACTCTGAATTGGTGAAATTATTTGTTTCATATTTTGTATGTGACGAAATTGGGGAAAAACGAAGAAGAACGAGGGAAAATTCCCAATTTCGTGAGTGAAATCCGGGTTTAGATGACTTTGGAATGTTAAATAAGTTCCATGGAGCCAAGCGGTAAAGTTGTAGATCGAAATTCATCCTAGAATGGTTGAAATTTGAGTTTTAATGGTCACCTATAGAGTTGCAGGAAGTTTGGTGAATCGATGGTCGAGATCGTGTTTGATCTCAAGATCAAGGGCTGAGATTCTCCTCGATAAATTTAAAAATTGATAAAGGCTTGGGCATTTGGTAGGTCTATCAAGTCAACGACTGAGATTCAATTTTTGCATTTGGAAGATGAAGGAGATCAACAGTCTATATTCTCCTAGACTTTGATCAAAAGTTTCTAAGTGCAAGGTTCGACAACAAAATCTATCGACGACCAATGGTTAGATCGACAAGTTTGGTGAAGTTTTGGAAATTTGCCAAGAGAAAACGCTGATGTCTTGTAACACCCCAGGTTTTGAAACCCCATTTTAAATAATGTATTGTTACGATGCTGAAAGGCTAGAGTGCCCAAGACATGTAATGTTTTTATCATTATTAATAATAAATACATTGTTGGATGCTAGATGAACAAGGACTAGAGTTATAGGGCGCTGTGATTCCATAAGAGAGGGGGCTTGAAAGGATAAATGTTTATTCCTATGTTAGTTACCTTTTTTCCTAAAAGAGGGGATCAGTTACGTGAGCTTCTTGGGGAGGCCAGGAGGTTCTTGATTTCCCCACGAACATACTTAAAACCACCCCTGGTCTGATTGTTGGGTTGGTCATTGGCTTGTCCACTCCATCACCTTTGTGTTACCTCATTCTTACCCTCACACAATCCCATGCACTTACCTACTCCATCCATCCTCACATGCGTATTGGTCTCAGGAAAGGAGACCGAACTGCAATAGAATTAGGCATGGGATACTTGGTTGTAGTGGCCGCTGGTGTGATCCAGTCATGCCTTGAGGCCTGCATGTCTGAGATGCAGTGGCCTATGAACAACATGGCTCATAGCTGCGATTCCTGAGAGTTCCAACATTGAGATTTTGGACCAGTTGCGTTGGAGGCCTAAAAAATGAGAAGGATTGCCTGAGGGACTGCATGATAGAGAAAGGTGGAGGTCCATTCTCTCGGGTGGTGCAATATGGGTAGAATATATCTGGGTACTTGGATTGTTGTGAGTGTTGGGAATCCTGTGAGCACTAGATAGATGACTGGATTGGGAAGCCAAGCTCACTCTAAAACCTTCCTTGTGGATTCATAGACCTGGCTCGGGGGTGACGCTGCTGTTGAGATTTGGAGCAGTAATGTCTACAGTTGGGTGGAACATCCTTGGTCTATAGGCAGTTGGTGTCATATTTCATAAATATAAGTGCTCTCTGTTGTGATATTATTATCTATGTATGAATGTTTTTCTGTTGTATATTTAATTATCCTAAATTGAATCTTTAGAACATGCATGTTTGCTGGATATTGTTGTGCATGTCCTTAATTATCTTATCTTATGCATTTGTATTAAACAAAGAAGGTATCAGAATGAGAAAGAAGTCCAAGGGTGGGCTTGCAGGTAGCATACCCTAGCCTTTGGCTGGTTGGGTATGTTACATGGCTGATGGATGGGAATAGATAGAGTTGGAATAAGTTGATACAATCAACGACCAAGATTTATTTTGGGGATTGTAAAACGAATGAGATCGAAGGTCTAGATCAATTGGAGAAATGTTGAAAATTTGGTAAGTGTTAAAGTTCCCCAAGAGAAATCGTCAATGAACAATGGTTGAGTCAACCGAAAAGGAAAAGAGTTTGGTTTGGCCATAAGACATCTCTAACAACCTATGTCTGATAGTCGAGGGTTGGCGAAATCCACCGAAGTGTTATAAATTGTCGATGGAAATCATCGATGGCCGATGGGTCAATGGTCGAATGTTGGTTGAATTCGACGAAGCATTTAGAATCAAGAAAGAGAAGTCGTCGATGACCCACACACCTATGGTTGGGTGTCAACTGATTTGACAAGGTGTTTGGGTCATCCAAGAAAATAGGTTGATGGACGATGAAATAAGGAGGATGATGACGTGTTTGTTGGCATGTTTATAGGAAGAGTGTGTTTGTCATTAATGGCAAGAACAACAATGACGATGGAAAATAGGAAATAAATGATGATAGCACTGGAAGAAGTCCTCTTTTATGAAGACAGAGATCAGAAGGAAAAGTGAAGACGAGACCTTTCAACTGGTTTCACAGGAGAAGGTTCGGAGGCCTAAACCTTTGAATACTTAGAAAATCTTCTAAGTCGAAAGAAATCGTAAGCTTAGGAGGAGGAGAGACAGTGGCCATTGGATTGAGCACTGCGAAGTAATTATGGACTGTTGGATTGAGAAAGGACACATGGTAGCTGATAAGCAGATTCACAGAATCACGAATTAGAAGAATTGCGTCGAGCAGTCCCCAGACATAGTGAAGCATGAATCATGAAATGCGAAGGAGATCTCAGTCGTTAGTTGTGGATCATTGAGGATCGTTGATCCGATCCGAGGATTTCACAGATTCGAACTTCGGGAAAATCGTGAAGAGCGGGGTGCGGACAACGTGAAGTGCGAATTTGTGAAGTGCCAAGGAGATTAAGCCCTGGGTCATAGCCTAAGTTAGTATGGAGAGAAGGACCTAGCAGGAGGATCCAATGTCCATCTAGAGTATTTTCTGATTTAGAAATTGGGAAAAGGGAGTAAGACGCTCTCGAGAGCTCTGAAGCACGAAGTCGTGAAGAGGATATCTAGGCCATTGGATCATAGAGGGTCATGGACCATTGATCTGACGTGACAAAGTTCAGAGTTGGGAATTTCAGACATCGAAGAAAGGAGGAGAGCTAACTCACTATTGGAAGATCAGTTGTTGTCATTGATGTCAACCCTAGTCATGGGTTTTGGACCGCAAGATTGATAAAGGTATTTTGACATGAAGRACAAAGCACATGCATATACAAAACCCATGAATGTATAGTATACATCATGTTGTTTCYGGTGGTATGTGGCATGCCACATGGATCCTCATGGTTGAGGAGAAATGAATTTTTGAAGATGACAAAGTGAATTGAAGAAGGAAGTACATGTAGGCCCTGAAGATAATTAAACAAAAGAATTACAAAATACGAAAGTGTCAGGTCAGCCCTAATGTTAAAAGAAAGTGACATAAATGGTATAAATAAACATCATTATACATTCATTTGATACAAGTCGAATTTCAGAGGAAATAAGAAGAAAATAAGGCCTGATTTCAAGGGAGGATGAAGTCTTTTGGTGATGTGTTCTAAGGTATGTTATTTTCAGGTCATCTTACCATTTTTGCTATAACTTTTTTTCTAGAACGATTCAGATGGTAAAATACCTATGGTATTGAGAAGACATATCAAGGCACCTCTGGTAAAAAATTCATCTCTTGATTCACTATAATTATGGAGATACACTCTGTGGAAGATAGGGTTTGTGACCAGTCCTGAAGCTAGTCAATAAATAGGTGTTCCGAGTAAAATAGTCATAAATTCTTCATACAAAATCCAAATGAAGTGGGACCACTTCCATTGGAAATATTATAGACTTTAGTTTCTTGTGTGTGAGTTTCAGAATCAGATGTTAAATATTTCATGCGGGGAAGGCTATACAAGTTGGGTATTCTGAACAGGCCAGAATTGAATAAAGTCTACCATTCTTTCTATAACCTCTTTTTGGGGAGGATTCAAGGAGTGAAAATTGGAGGAGTTTTAGAGAATACATTGAGTAATATTATCTATAGTATCAGAGTACTCCAAGAATTGAATAATTGCAGAAATTGAAGAAGTCTTAGGAAGCATTATCAAGTTCTATGTGATGATTGGTTGATGGTGATGATTTAATGTAAAATTTTATTATCTCTCATATATACTTGGGTGGACAGAAGGGGCAAGGATGGAGAGTTAAAATATCTCTTGATATTGGAGGATTGTATATTCCTCTTGGAGGTTTATCCCTCCCTTTAAATTTGGAAGTTGTAGCTACCTTTGGAAGTCATTACTTGCCTTGAACAAAAACTATTGATTATTTCTCATATATTATGCATGGTGTATTGTGGTGTATTGGTGTAACTCGTATACTATTGTTCATTTCTCATTGGATATAATTGAATGGTTTAAGTATAAGTTGAATTTTTTTTTTAAATTGTACTTGATACTGATTCACCCCCCTCTCAGTATCAACACTCACGAGTTCGGGAAATGCGAAGTCCCAAAGTGCTTGGCCCCATGTCACGGCAAGAGGTCACATCAACAGAGAATAAGGGAAGGAGCTAGTGTCACTAGGTTCCACTTCGGAGATCAAGAGTTTGGATAGTCGAGATGATTCACAGTAGAATATCCGATGTGTGAATTCATGAAGCACCTTATTGGTTGGCGAGTGGTCACATCTAGTGGTCACGTGGGGGAAACTTGCACCCGGTGCTAGTTCATGCGGGTGAAGTTTGAAAGGAGCTTCTTCGTGAGGACCTCGTGTAACTGACATAGAAGACCTCCTGTAACTGTCAGAGCAGCTCAAATGTAACAAATAAGATGAAGGATTGCACTGCCAGAGAAGCCAAATAATCTCAGGATAACAACCACTAATGAAGAACAGACTCATGATAACTGCTAGAGAAGACGAAGAGTTGTGAGTATTATCTGGCATAGGACTTGGTGTCATAAAAATAGGCAGAACAAAAAAGAGAGGGCGATTTTTCATAGTTATGCATTTGGGTAGAAGGTGGTCGAGAGTAGGATCGGAAGAGCACAGAAGAGGTGCAAAGCATAAAATGAAGATGGAGAATAGAGCAAGAAAGGCAGAAGAAAAGTTGAACAGAAGAGAAAACAAGTGGAGCTAAGTATGAAAAAAAAGAAGCAGACAAGAATTGCAGAACAAAGATTCTGAATAGATGATTTTAGGGGCTAAATTTCGCAAATGGGCTAATTTTCCATGGTTTTAACCAAAAAAAGATTCACAAATTTCCATTTTTTCTAAAAACGATTAGCCCAAATTCCAAAGAATAAAATTATTTTACCATAAAAATCACCAAAATTTTATAGAAAGTATATAAAATCCTTAGAAATTTGAATATTTTTACGAAACTATCGCCAAACATTTTACATTTTCCATATTAAGGACTAGTAAGATTAGCCCATGTTTCTGCATTTTAATATAATTGCCATCCTTTAAAGCATCCCTAATAGAGAAGAAGTGGTAAGTATTGAAATATTTGTATTGTTTCAAGGGTTTAATCAAACAAAGTTTTATAATCAAGGTGGTATGGTGGTGCTAGGGAGGACTGTGGTCCTCTGTTATTCAAGTCGGTGCTTGAATACTGGGAGTTGGTGCTTCCATCTAGTTGGTGCTAGAGAAACCTGGGAGTTGGTGCTAGAGAAATTTGAGAGTTGGTTCTCTCTGCAAGTTGTAGCTTGCTACTAGAGGTTGTAGCCTCATATTTGAGTTGGTTCTCAAAGACTGTGGTGTACATGAAATTTGGAGCTTCATTGACATCCTAAGAAGAAGAGGTTTTCTCCCTTTATGGGTTTCCTCAAGAAAATCAGTCTTTATGTGTATTCTATGTGATTGATCAAATATTGTATATCTATGCATATTAAGTTATCAACAACACATTAAATAATAATCTAGAAAGATTCAGAAAAGAACACATAAATTTTCAATCTTATATATATAACTGATTCACCCCCCCCCCTCTCAGTTATTTTTCCAACAGTGTCATGGCACATCAACATCCGTGTGTCATGTTACGTCAACCAATAGAAGTGGTCAATGGCCGACGTTTGGGTCGGTCAAACTGAAAAATAATTTTGTCAGACATCAGGGATCGTCGATCACCGATGGGCCGATGGTCAAGCATCAACCGAATTATTGCGTATTTTTTCATTCACCAACAAATATTGTTGACTACTGAAGGTCGAATCGGTTGATTTAAGAGTTTTGCATAAATCGATCGTCAGGGAAATGGGTCGATGGTCGACAACCATGTCGATAGATCAGGGAAAGTGTCACGTGCATCCAAAGGAGATTTTTTATCGCTGATGGATGATATATTCATATCAATGGTTATTGTTTTTCTTGATTTGATATCAACGGTTCAAATTTAAAGGGTTGTTACAGTAGTATAACAATCAGTTATGTGATTTTTTGTGTTTTTGAAGGTCATTAACTTGCGGGGACTTTTTGAGGCCCTAACTGACGTTTTTAGCTAGTCAAAATTCACAAAATTAAATTGTATTGAAACTCAAATAAAATAACTCGGAGAGAGCTATCCAATGAGATAAAAGGTTAACAAAACGAAGCTCATATGAGAAATTTACAAACAAAACAATGAGGGTAAAATTGTGGCACCATATTTACTTCCAGAAGGTATAATTCCATGCTTAGAATTTTGTGTGGGGCATGTGAGAAGTCGATGGAAATATTATGACTCATAGAAGCCAGTGATTGAGTCATATTTTGTTTATGTGTACCTAAAAATGCATAGGAAGAGAAATAAGACACATGTAGCATGAAGGGGTAAATTGGGTAAAACAACCTAAAATTATCCATACCATAACTTTTAGGTTGAAGCTTGGATTTGAGAAAAAAAATAGTTGTTGGAAAGGTATTGAGGAGTAGAATACATTTTTCAAACCAAATTTTGAATTGGGCAATGAAAATTCTCAAAAATTAATAAATAGATTTTTGTAGAAGTAAAAGGGTGGAAATTACAACTTGTAATTGTTGTAACTTTTTACTCATAATTCAATTTCAAGCATGGTTAAAACCATTGGAAATATGTTTAGAGAGGAATGCATATAAGAAATAAAATTTTGAATTGGTGTAATGTGTCCTTCATGAATTGATGAAGAGACAACCTGTATTCTATATGATGAAATGTTGTATGCTATGCATGTGTAACATTAATTATTACATGCACATTTCTTGTAGAATTAGAGATACAAGAAATAAAATTTGGGTCTTATATGAGGAATGGAGTTATGGAAGATGATAAATAATATTATAGCTATGAGGAAGAGGTCATAGATCTGCATGTTAGAATGGGGAATGTTGAGACAGAGTCAAATGGAAGGAGAGATAGGGCATGATCCTATCACTTTGAGAAGCCTTCATAGGGAAGTGCATAGCCATAGATATGATAATGAAAATATTATGAAGGATTAGGAAGAGATACTTCAAAGATTAAACATGTTTCATAAGAAAGTTAACAAGAACTTCCGCACCAAGCAAGAAACTAGTGCTAGACAAGTTTCAACATCAAGATCCCATAGCAAAAGGGATGATCATGGAAATGATATGCAGTCAAGAAGCATGAGTAAGCACCATCATTCTCCAAGGAAATGCACTATAAGAACTCGTGCAAGTTTAGGGCCAGGGAGCATCCCAAGTGTTTCTCTTGTTCGGAGGCAAAGGAGAATGCTCGAGGGAGATATCTTGCAAGGTGAGCTCAAGAAGATTAAGCCACCAAATTTTAATGGTGTGAACAAGAAAGGAAAATAGGTCGAGGCCTGGCTATTGAAAATGAAGAAATATTTCCAGTTGCATGATTAGCCCTCCCGAGTAGAAGCTAGAATTTCCACCTACCACTTGCAAGGAAATCCAGCCATGTGGCAAGACCAACTTAAGCAAGCCAAGAACCTTGATGAGAAGAGGATCTCATGGAGAAAGTTCAATGGATATTTCCAAGAGAAATATTTTCCGAAGCATTACAATGAAAAGAATATGAAGAAGTTATTTGAAATCAATTTGGGAACCATGACAATGGAGGAATATATGAGAAGAGGTTCTTTGAATTGTTGAAGTATGTTGACTTCATCAAGGATGAGAAAATTAAAATCCAAAGGTTTCTAAGTGGGTTACCATCCTTCTATAGTGAAAAGATTTAATATGATAACCTTAAGACTTTGGAGGAGACCATAAGGAGAGAAAGACATATTTATGAGCATAACAAAGGAAGGCCAGTGTTCCAAAAGTCTTGGAATGACAAGATGAAAGGGAAAAAGGATCAAAGGCATAAACGTTTTAAGCCACCTTTCTTGAATAACAACACCCAAGAAAATAAACAAGGTAAAACAACCCAAAATGACCATAAGACTGAAGATTCATTTCGGAAAAGGCCAAGGAAACAAACTGTTCAATTTTGGGGATGTGAGGGAAATCATTTATATAGGGACTAACCGGAAAAAGGAGAAAGAGTGAGGACTTTCCACAACATTGAAGAGGCTGAAATAGTGGAAGACATTGGAGGAAGCATGCCAAAGATTTATGTAGCCTTGGACAACAAGCAAGTTGAATATCAATCCCCCGTGATTGAAGTGGAAGGTAAGATCAATATTGATCCCATAGCAATTTTTATTGATCCAGGAGCTAGCCATAGTTACATAAATGATAACATTTTTGAAAGATTTCATTTGCAAAGAAGTAAGCATAATAAATCTTGGTTAGTTCAGTTAGCCATAGGGGCTAAGGGAAATATCAATGAGTTGGTTAAATATTGTCCGATAGACATGAATGGAATAAGCATGAAGGTAGATGTAAACATCATACCATTGGGTTCATATGATTGTCTAATTGGCATGGATTGGTTGGAAAAAGACCATGTCGTCCTAGACCGTTACGAAAAGACAATGGCATGTATTAATGAAGAAGGGAAGTAAGGAAATATTCAAGGCATTATGAGAGTTGTAGTTGTTAGAGAGATTTCAACTATGTAGTTGAAGAAACTTTTTAGGAAGGGATGTCATATTTTTGCAGCCCATATGGAAGAGGCGGCTAAATATAAAGTGGAAATCATTGAAGACCATCCGGTCTTAAAGGATTTTGAGGATTTTTTTAGATAAATCCCAGGATTGCTGCCAAAGAGAGACATTGATTTCTCTATTGATTTGGTGCCAGGAGTTTCCCCAATCTCCAAGACACCATATATAATGGGTACAAAAAAATTAAAGGAGTTGCAGATGCAACTTGAAGAGTTTCTAAAGAAGTGGTATATACGCCCAAGTGTGTCACCTTGGGGATCCCTATTTATTTTTGTAAAGAAGAAAGATGGAACCCTAAGGCTGTGTATTGATTTTAGACATCTTAATAAGGTCATCATAAAGCACAAGTACCATTTTCCAAGAATTGATGATTTGTTTGATCAACTGAAAGGTGCAAGGATATTTTCCAATATTGACTTGAGATTGGGCTATCATCAAGTAAGGATAAAGGAAGAAGAAATCAACAATACCACAATCAAGACAAGATATGGGAATTATGAATTCACGATATTTCCATTTGGACTATCAAATGTCACACCAATTTTTATGTGTTTGATGAATGGAGTGTTAAAGGAGTACCTAGACAAGTTTGTAATTGTGTTCCTAGATGACATTCTCATCTACTCTAATTCAGAAGAGGAACATGAGAAACATTTAAGAATGGTGTTGCAAGTTTTAAGAGAGCATAAATTGTATGCTAATCTAAGTAAGTGCATCTTTTATCAAAAAAAGATTCACTACTTGGGGCATATAATTTCAGCAGTAGGGATAGAAGTTGAGCCTGAGAAGATAGAGGCCAATAGAAGATGGCCAAATCCAAATTATATAATATAGGTCAGATCATTCATGGGTCTTTTTGGTTATTACCGAAGATTCATAAAAGGATTCTCAAAGATTGCAACTTCAATCACTTATTTTCAAAAGAAGGGGGTGAAATTTGAATGGACACCCAACTGTCAAGAAAGTTTCTAGCAGTTGAAGGAAATTTTAACAAGTTCACCAATATTGAAGATTGCATATCCACATGAATATTTTTTTTTGTGCACTGATGCATGCAAGGAAGGGTTTGGTGGAGTTCTTAGTCCAAAGGATCATGTGGTATGCTATGAGTCCAAAACATTAAAAGAGCATTAAAGAAACTATGATACCCATGCTCTAGAGTTAGCATAAATTGTACCTGCATTTAAAATGTGGAGAAGTTACCATATGGGGAAGAAATTTGAGCTAAGGACAAACCATTATGGTCTGAAACATTTTTTTGGGCAGCCAACACTAAATGCTAGACAAACTAGATGGCTGGAATTTCTGAGTGAATATGACTTCGAAATTAAGCATATAAAGGGAAATGAAAATAAAGTGGTTGATGCACTCAGAAGGAGACCTCATGAAGTTCATATTACAACCATCAACATGTACAAGACTGATCTGAAAGACAATTTTTTTGTAGAAAGAAATTTAGATCATAATTATTTAAAAATAAAATAGATATTAGAACAAAGTAATTTTCAGCAAAAATTTAATTCTTATGAGTTAAAAGAAGATGGAATTCTTATTTACAAATGTAAGGTGTATGTATCGAATTCTAGTGAGCTGAAAGATGCAGTTTTGAAGGAAATGCATAACGTACCATATGTTAGGAACCTAGGAAATAAGAAGACAATTGTAGTTGTGAGAAGCCAATACTTTTGGCCGATAATGAAAAATGAAGTGGCTAATTACATAGCCAGATGTCTGGAACATCAAAAAGGTTAAGACATAGCATAGACATCCAACAAGTTTGCTACAACCATTGCCCATTCTGAAATAGAAATGCGAAGTTGTCACAATTGATTTTATTACAAAGTTTCCCAAAATAGTGAAGTAACATGATTCCATCATGGTGGTGGTGGATAAATTGACTAAGGAAACACATTTTATTTCTGTGAAGACTACACATAAGGAAGAAAATATTGCAAAAATTTATATGAGAGAAGTTGCTAGGATACATGGAGTTCCTAAGGCAACAGTTTCATATAAAGATCCAAAGTTTACTTCCAATTTTTGGAAAGATTTGTTCAAAGGATTTGGAACAAATTTAAATCTTAGTACAATGTATCATCCAAAGTATGATGGGAAAATAGAGAGGATGAATAAAATAATTGAGGACATACTTAGAATGTATGTGATGGGTCAACCATCAAAGTGGGAAGATTATATTCATTTAGTTGAATTTTCCTACAACAATGGGTATCATACCTCATAAAATATTAGTCTGTTTGAAGCATTGTATGGAAGAAAGTCAAACACACTAGTAAGTTAGGACAATCCAACAAACAGAGCACTTGTTGGACCAAATTTTTTGAAGGAAATGGAAGAACAAATAGCAAAGATAAAACATAATTTAAATCCTGGCCAGGATAGGCAAAAAATATATGCAGGTAAGAATATAGCGTTCAGAGATTTCAAAGTGGGAGAACATGCGTTTTTAAAAGTGAAGGAAAATAGAATTTCACTAAGATTAGGAAGTTTCCTAAAGTTGGTAGTGAGATATTGTGGACCTTTTGAAATATTAGAAAAGATAGGGTTAGTTGCATACATGTTGGAATTTCCTGCATCCAAGAGAGTGCATATTGTATTTCATGTATCATTATTAAAGAAAAATGTTCCTGACCCTAACTATATAATTGATTGGAATGTGATTTAGGTGGGGCACGAAGGGGATTTCCAGATGGAACAAGTATGCATAGTGGATCAAAAATTCAAAGTGCTTAGGAACAAATCCATAGCGTTGGTAAGGGTTCAGTGGACCTATTACAATCCTGAAGATGTTACATGGGAGCATGAAGAAAACATGCGGGGAGAATACCCACAAATTTTTGACAATTTTGAAGACAACAGAATGCAAGACTCCATTTTGAGCAGCTAGAGTTCTGGAACCACATCTCAGAGTCCTAGCCAACTACATTTGGGACATTGATAAAATAATGGTTCATTCCTTGGTTTAGACTTGATAAAATAATGGTACATCCCTTGGTACATCCCTTGGTTTATCCCTGATAAACGAATGGTGCATTCCTTGGGTTGGTGATTTGAGAAGAACATGAGATTATGGTTGGAGTTGTTGCTGGAGTTGTTAAATTGGAGAAATTATTATTTCTAAGTATTGTGATGTACATTTGCATATATGTGTATATCGTCATAAAGTGCACTGAGGACCGCACATAGTTGTAGGGGAGGGGGAATGTAACATCCCCACTATAATCCTTAGTTTAATTAATGCTTATGTAGATATACTGTGTGGCTACGACCAAAGCGATGTAATATGATAATTGTATTTCTATGTTTTAATATTAAAAATGTGATTCCAACTACTAAGGGGACATGGAAAAGAGATGGAGGTTGAATTAATCGACAAGAGGGGAGAGTGTGACCAAGAGGGGTCCAAGGGGGGAATTACCCATGCATATTAATTCAATACATTTTCCTAAAATTGTTATTTGTATGTGAACCTTCTAATTTTCGATTGAGTGTTCCCAAAGCCAATCATTGAATACATGTAAGAGGGTGGGTGTGAGTAGTCACATACAAAATTTATTGGGCACATGGGTGTTGAGTACAATCATCTTGGGGAAGAGTGTGATTCAACAAAGACAAGCCAAAGAAAGGAAATTCTTAGGGGTTGGGACAATAGTATTTACACATGGAGTTTTTGTGCATGACGATTTAGGATCTTGCATTTCTCAATGCCTGATGGGTTAGGGTTTTGGACCCTATAGAATCTTCTTGAAATCCCACACATCACTAGCTCCACATGTGTGAGTAATGTGATTTGACATGGATCCACTTGGGAGTCTAGTGGTCAAAACAATATGTCAACATGAGGGAGGCATAACTTTATCATACAAACTCTGATTGAGGTGATGTCTATGCCATTGGAAAGTTCTCAATGTGTAGAATACCTTAAGGAGGATGGCGATTACATTCACAGTTTTTTACCCCATAAACAAACATTTAGTACCCCAAGAAAACTCCAAAATTGTTAAGTCCCAAATCACCAAAATAGGACCTACCCCTAAAATGGGTCTTACAAGTCAATATCTACAATTTCTCCACCAAGAAAGTACCAAAAGAGATAAAAAATTATATAGGGAACCATTTCGGATCAACTAATAACCAATGAACTCCTACATGAAGATATACAACATTGTTCATGTTTTCTCCCCATACCCAACTTTCCAACATGTAAATAATTCACAATAGAGACATAGGAATTTCTTCACAATAACATGGATTGTTTTAAAAATTCCATCCCATGGTTGGATGCATTTGAGGAATGGATTTTTTCCAACTTGTTAAAAATGGTTAAAATCGTCATCTCTATTAAGCCAACATGGTGGAAAATATCATTCTAGACATAAATTTTGGACCCTGATCAAAGTCATGGCATACACGTTTGTATTCAACAAGTTCTACAATATGTTCACTTAGTACTATAATGAGATGTTAGGAATGGACTTGGCACAAACATCAAATATATTCTTTCTAGGTTTGTCGTCCATCCCATCTAGAAAGACAAACATCCCATTCACCCAAGAAAATAATTGAAACCCAAGAAAAAATGTAAAAGATGGAGAAGGTCACATTCATCTTCGATATTCCACACACAACATGGGTATCAAATCCCATCCTGGTCAATATGATTCAAAGGATGATTTGCATCTACATTGACTTTAGTAATCTAAATAAATATTTCCAAAAGATAAATATCCCACCCATTTCATCGATCAAGTCGTTGAGGATTTTGCAGGCCACAAAGTTTTTTCCTTCATTGATGTAAACTATAGTTACAGTCAAACATGAATTTGGTAGCAAGATCGATACAAAACAATATTCACAATACCATGGGGTACGTTCTTCTATTTTTTCATCTTTTTTGACCTTAAAATCATCGGTACCACCTTTCAATGTGCCATTAATTACATATTCTATGACATTATAAAAGAAACATCATTAATTTAGATAACTTCACTACCAAATCCAGGAAGAGGAATGAACACCAAAAATACCTACATGCAACCTTCATCCAATTGTGATGACATATATTTTTATCAAGTCCCTTAAATGTATATTTTGTGTCATAGTGAGAAGCCTTTTTGTACATAGTGTGTCGAATCAAGGCATCATACTATATCTCGTTTAAATCTAGTAAATCACATAATTCGGCCCCCCTCGCACAATATGCCAACTCTAGAGTTTACAAGGAAAAACATTCCTCTAGATTTTCATCCCCAACTAACATTTTTCATGCACAACATCCTCTGATTACTTTATAAGGATACCATTTTCATCTAGGACAATCATTTTTTTAAGATTTTTGCGATTGCAAACATTGCCTCATGTCGTTTATGTTACTAAACCCTCTAACATTGACCAAGTTTTTATCCTTTGCATATTTTTATCAACACACGATAATTTTTATTTTAATCTTGCACTCAACCAAAAGAAAAACCACACAATGTACAACATAAGCAAAACCCCAAACAAGCCCCAAAATTTAGTGCCCAAAACAAGATCCAAAATTGTTAAGGCCCTAAATAACCAAAATATCATCTACCTCTAAAATGGGCTTTACAAGTCAATAGCTACAAATTCTCCACCAAGAAAGTACCTAAAGATATAACAGATTATATAGGGAACCATTTTGGATCAACTAATTACCATTGAACTTATATCAGAATATATACACCATTGTTCATATTTTATCCCCATACCCAACTTTGCGACATCTAAATAATTCACAATAGAGACAAAGGACTTCCTTCATAGTAACATGGATTGGTTTAAAAATACCATCCCATCGTTGGATGCATTTGAGAAAGGGAACTTATCCAAATTGTTAAAAATGGTGAAAATCATCATCTCTATTAACCCAACATGGTGGAAAATGTCATCCTAAGCATCGATTTTGAACCCTAACCAAAGTCGCCATGGCATACACATTTGTATTCAATGAGTTCTAGAATACATTCACTTGGTCCTACAATGAAATGTGAGGAATGGACTTGGGACAAACATCACGTTGACGCTTTCCATACTTGGCATGCATACCATCTAGCAAAAGTAGCATCCCATTCATCCCAAGAAATGAGTTTCCATCCAAGAAAAAATGTACAATATGGAGAAACCCACATTCATCTTCTACATTCCACACACAACATGGGTATCAATCCCCATTGTAGTCAACACGATTAAAATAACCATTTGCATGTACACGAAATTTCATAATTTAAATAAAGCATGCACTAAAGATAACTGTCCCACCCCTTTCATCAATCAGGTCGTTGAGGCTTGTGTAGGCCACAACGTTCTCTCCTTCATGGATAGATTATCTAGTTACAATCAAACATAAATTTGGTATCAAGATCGATACAAAACAATAGCCACAATACCATGGGGCATGTTCTTCTATTTTTTCATGTTTTTCGACCTTAAAATCATCGATGCCACCATTATATGTGCCATTAATTACATATTCTATGACATTATAAAAAAGACATCATCAATTTAGATGACTTCACTACTAAATCGAGGAAGAGGAATGAACACCACAAATACCTACATGCAACCTTCATCCAATTGTGATGACACATATTTGTATCAAGTCCCTTAAATGTATATTTGGTGTCATAGTGAGATGCCTTCTCAGAATTAGTGTGTCCAATCAAGGCATCATACTAGATCCCCTTGAAATCTAGTAAATAACATAATTGGGTCCCCCTTACACAATATGCCAACTCTAGAGTTTAGAAGGAAATAAATTCCTCTATATTTTCCTCCCTAACTAACTTTTGTTATGCACAACATCCTCTGTTTATTTTATAAGGATACCCTTTTCATTTGGGACTATCAAATTTTAAAAAAAAAAATTGACTGCAAACATTTCCTCATGTCGGTTATGTTACTAAACCCTCTAACATCGACCAAGTTTTTATCCTTTGCATATTTGTCTCAACACATAATAATTTTTATTTTAATCTTGCACTTAACCAAAAGAAACAACACATAATGTACAACATAAGCAAAACCCCAAATAAGCCCCAAAATTTAGTGCCCAAAACAAGCTCCAAAAATTTTAAGGCACTAATGTTATTGGACTAATTGGTAGGTGTAGACACTAACAAATCTCCCTAGATCCACTTGGATCTAGAACAAAACAGGACAGGACATGACTATTTCCCTAAGTTTTGACCATTGAATTAGCTAGTAGGGAGGAACAAGTAACATACCTTTGTATCACTTCCTAGGGTATCTGTTGCTCCCGCTTTGCTCCGGTTCTCTCGTGAATTCAAGACCAAGACAACACAAACCAACCAAAGTGAAGATAGCACAATATATTCAACTGTCAACTTATGTGTATGATCAAGGAATTACACAATAAAGTGAGAATAGCTTTATGGGAAAAGGACATGCCACTATAACATATTAATTGGAAATAGAAGATTACAACCTGATCCCCTTGATGTCGCAAGCTTCCTTTCGGTGGCTCTTGGCTCCAACACATACACTTGCTCAATTCTTGCATGAAGAAGCTCAAATCCTCTTGATAGACTTGCTAGAGTCTCCAAGCTCCTGTTCAAGCTAAGTCCTTCACACAATTCTTTCATCAATTCTCTAATGAATCTTGCTTAACCTTTTCCATGAGAATTCCCTCAATATATAGGAGAGAATGAGATGGTTACTTGGATAATAAGGATCCCACAATATCAGGGAATCCAGTACAAGGATAACCATTCGAATGCCAACCCATTCTTCTAGAAGATTCCCTTCTAGAACCATCGAGAATTCATATTTTTCCATGCTTTAGAACAAGTTCACACCCTAAATATGTAGCACAGTGTGAGAAGTTTGCACCCTACCTTAAGGCAGCCTACGAGAATGGGTCATTCTCGCACCTTGGTATACTAGCAACCTGCGAACCCTCTTTAAAAGTAAGTTTTCTGGGAAGAGATGAATGTTACTTTTCTCAGGAGAAAGTTCTTATGAGGAGCCTGAGTACCCCATCATCAATACACCATCATGATGAACAAAATCATGGGTAACAGAATGCCCCACAAAGTATGAGGTTGGAATCAGTGATAACCGAAAGACTTTGTAAGCTGCATGTGTGCGTCGGAAACCAGGAGCGCACCTAATCGGAAACCTGTAGACAACGGAGCATATGCAGAATATCATATATATTAATTATGAGGTAGGCATTCCCATACTCAGATCATATATGGATGAAATTGTAGACATAGGTCATGGCCACCAATCATACACTGTGGATCCATGCCGTCAAAATATAGCATAGCCACCAAGAATACACTGTGGATCTATGCGAGAAAATTCAAATTAAGACGACATAACCACGAGACATACAAAGTGGATCTATGTGTCACAAATTATACATATTCCATTGCAACCTAGACAAAGAGATGATATCCAGGGTCTTCAATCTCGTCGCCCAAAAGTACGAATCTAACCATGTGATTACATGTGTTGAAGTCGAACATGGTAGAAACCACTTGATTATTGGTCATTGATGAAACCATTAACAAGTGCGAGGGAAATCACCATTAATGTCAATGACTCCCAAGGTACTCTAGTACAATCCTTCGAATGTGAATGAATGAGTTGAGGTCGAACATCCGACGGAATCTTTCTATCAGGGGTCAATGATGTAAACCCACTGTCGAAAGCGAGGAAACCTGCCATTGAGGCATGCAGGTTCCAAGGTATCAAAAAATTTCTAAGTCTTGATTTCGGATAATGAGCTAAAGTCGATGGAACAAAACTCGTCACAGGAGGGCCTTGATGTATCCCCCATCAATGACACGAAATGAGTAATAGATTTTGAAGGTGAAACAGAGTATGATGCAAGTTGGACTGGACACAAGGAAGGTCGACACGGAGAGAATGGACAACTACAAATGGCTGACTCAATAGAGGTTTCATATGAACTTCTATTGAACATATGAACAACACGACCAATGATTTGGAAGCATTGACTCAGAGACGACACAGGGTATGACCTTGTAGAAAATATAATGAGAGACAAATGGATTTCCCAAACCGGCTTCAAATAATGAATAGGGGGTGTCATGTTCAAGAGTGACACTTACTGCCAATCAATATGAAGATGAGAACATATCCCTTTCCCAAATTTCCCCCCACCATTTCTGGCGAGTACCTCTTTATTTTTACGCAAGCTTGAGGAGGATAGCATATGCTTGTTGATATAAGCTTATCCTTCGGAGTATGTTTAACGAACCCTAAGAAGGAGTGGTTCAGTCCCATTATGGGTCTGTCGATGTTTGTTTAACGAGTCCAAAGATAGAAAACTCAAAGGTTTTTCATGATTATAGAGTTTGGAAAAACACTTAAAAGAGAACTCTCTCAGTTCCTTTTTTGTAAAGTAGTCTGATGAGACTGAAAAAGAGATAAATTATCGCCCCACAGACGCTTTCTTCAAATACTTTATCGAGCGTGAAAATAGCAAGGTCCCT
>JZKD02S1673826.1:1134878-1154245 GCA_000966675.3 Picea glauca
TATATATATATATATATATTTGTGTGTGTTAAGGTGTGTGCGCGCGTGTAGAATTAACAGACACATTATATATATTGCACCTGTTAACAGAGTTGTTTTCGTAAAGAGGAAGTCGTTACAAATGTGCCATTAATTACATATTCTATGACATTGTAAAATAAACATCATCAATTTAGATGACTTCACTACCAAATCCAGGAAGAGGAATGAACATCATAAATAGCTACATGGAACCTTCATCCAATTATGATGACACATATTTGTATCAAGTCCCCTAAATGCATATTTTGTGTCATAGTGAGATGCCTTCTTAAAATTGATGTGTCCAATCAAGGCATCATACTAGATCCCTTTGAAATATAATAAATCACATAATTGGGCCCCCCTCGCACAATATGCAAACTCTAGAGTTTACAAAGAAAATAATCTGTCTATATTTTCATCCCTAACTAACATTTGGCATGCACAACATCCTCTGTTTACTTTATAAGGATACCCTTTTCATCTTGGACAATCAATTTTTTAATATTTTTTTGATTGCAAACATTGCCTCATGTCAGTTTTACTGAACCCTCTAACATCAACCAAGTTTTTATCGTTTGTAGAGTTGTCTCAACACACAATAATTTTTATTTTAATCTTGCACTCAACCAAAATAAAAAACACACAATGTACAACATAAGAAAAACCCCAAAAAAGCCCCAAACTTTAGTGCCCAAAACAAGCTCCAAAATTTTTAATTCCCTAAATAACCAAAATATCATCTACCCCTAAAATGGGTCTTACAAGTCAATAGCTACAATTTCTCCACCAAGAAAGTACCTAAAGATATAACAAATTATATAGGGAACCATTTTGGATCAACTAATTACCGTTGAACTTATATCGGATGATATACACCATTGTTCATCTTTTCTCCCCATACCCAACTTTGCGACATCTAAATAATTCACAATAGAGACAAAGGACTTCCTTCAAAGTGAATTGGATTGGTTTAAAAACACCATCCCATGGTTGGATGCATTTGAGAAAGGGAACTTGTCCAAATTGTTAAAAATGGTGAAAATCATCATCTCTATTAACCCAAAATGGTGGAAAATGTCATCCTAAGCGTCGATTTTGAACCCTAACCAAAGTCACCATGGCATACACATTTGTATTCAATGAGTTCTACAATACATTCACTTGGTCCTATAATGAAACGTGAGGAATGGACTTGGGACAAACATCACATTGATACTTGTCAGGCTTGACATACATCGCATCTAGCAAAAGTAGCATCCCATTCATGCCAAGAAATGGGTTTCCATCCAAGAACAAATGTACAATATGGAGAAGCTCACATTCATCTTCTACATTCCAGACACAACATGGGTATCAAACCCCATTGTAGTCAACATGATTAAAAGAACCATTTGCATGTACAGGAAATTTTATAATTTAAATAAAGCATGTGCTAAATATAACTATCCCACCACCCCTTTCATCAATCAGGTCGTTGAGGCTTGTGTAGGACACAACGTTCTCTCCTTCATGGATGGATTCTCTAGTTACAATCAAACACAAATTTGGTATGAAGATCGATACAAAACAATATTCACAATACCATGCGGTATGTTCTTCTATTTTTTCATGTTTTTTGACCTTTAAATCATCGGTGCCACCTTTGAATGTGCCATTAATTACATATTCTATGAAATTATAAAAAAAACATAATCAATTTAGATGACTTCACTACCAAATCCAGGAAGAGGAATGAACACCACAAATACCTGCATGCAACCTTCATCCAATCGTAATGACACATATTTGTATCAAGTCCCTTAAATGTATATTTTGGGTCATAGTGAGATGCCTTCTTGGACTCATTTTATCCAATCAAGGCAATATACTAGATCCCCTTGAAATCTAGTAAATCACATAATTGGGTCCCCCTCGCACAATATGCCAACTCTAGAGTTTACAAGGAAAGAAATTCCTCTATATTTTCATCCTTAACTAACTTTTGTCATGCACAACATTATCTTATTACTTTATAAGGATGCCCTTTTCATCCAGGACAATCGATTTTTTAAGATTTGTTGTTTTTAAGTTTCTATGGTGAGGAGTTTCGCATGTGTTTTTAAGATTTTTTCGATTGCAAACATTGCCTCATGTCGGTTATGTTACTAAACCCTCTAACATTGACCAAGTTTTTATCCTTTGCATAGTTGTGTCAACACACAATAATTTTTATGTTAATATTTCACTCAACCAAAAGAAAAAAAACAGAATGTACAACATAAGCAAAACCCCAAACAAGCCCCAAAATTTAGTGCCCAAAACAAGATCCAAAATTTTTAAGGCCCTAAATAATGAAAATATGATCTACCCCTAAAATGGGTCTTACAAGTCAATAACTACAATTTCTCCACCAAGACAGTACCTAAAGATATAACAAATTATATAGGGAACCATTTTGGATCAACTAATTACCATTGAACTTATATCAGAAGATATACACCATTGTTCATATTTTCTCCCCATACCCAACTTTGTGACATCTAAATGATTCACAATAGAGACAAAGGACTTCCTTTAGAGTGACATGGATTTGTTTTAAAAGACCATCCCATAGTTGGATGCATTTGAGAAAGGGAACTTGTCCAAATTGTTAAAAATGATGAAAATCATCATCTCTATTAACCCAACATGGTGGAAAATGTCATCCTAAGAATTGATTTTGAACCCTAACCAAAGTCACCATGGCATACACATTTGTATTCAATGAGTTCTACAATACATTCACTTGGTCCTATAATGAGATGTGAGGAATGGAATTGGGACAAACACCACGTTGACACTTTCCAGGCTTGACATCCATCCCATCTAGCAAAAGTAGCATCCCATTCATCCCAAGAAATGGGTTTCCATCCAAGAAAAAATATACAATATGGAGAAGCCCACATTCATCTTCTACATTACACACACAACATGGGTATACAACCCCATTTCAGTCAACATGATTAAAAGAACCACTTGCATGTAAACGAAATTTCATAGTTTAAATAAAGCATGGGATAAATATAACTATCCCACCCCTTTTCATCAATGAGGTCGTTGAGGCTTGTGTATGCCACAACGCTATCTCCTTCATGGATGGATTCTCTAGTTACAATCAAACACAAATTTGGTTTCAAGACCGATACAATACAATATTCACAATACCATGGGGTACGTTCTTCCATCTTTTAATGTTTTTTGACCTTAAAATCATCAGTGCCACCTCTCAATGTGCCATTAATTACATATTCTATGAAATTATAAAAAACACATCATCAATTTAGCTGACTTCACTACCAAATCTAGGAAGAGGAATGAACACCATAAATACCTACATGCAACCTTCATCCAATTTTGATGACACATATTTGTATCAAGTCCCTTAAATGTATATTTTGTGTCATAGTGAGATGCCTTCTTGGACTCAGTGTATCCAATCAAGGCAATATACTAGATCCCCTTGAAATATAGTAAATCATATAATTGGGCCCCCCTCGCACAATATGCCAACTCTAGACTTTACAAGGAAAGAAATTCTTGATTACTTTATAAGGATACCCTTTTCATCTGGGACAATCAATTTTTTAATATTTTTTCGATTGAAAACATTGTCTCATGTCGGTTATGTTACTAAGCCCTCTAACATCGACCAAAAGAAAAAATGCACAATGTACAACATAAGAAAAACCCCAAACAAGCCCCAACATCTAGTGCCCAAAACAAGCTCCAAAATTTTTAAGGCCCTAAATAAACAAAATATCATCTACCCCTAAAATGAGTCTTACAAGTCAATAGCTACAATTTCTCCACCAAGAAAGTACCTAAATATATAACAAAATATATAGGGAACCATTTTGGATCAACTAATTACCATTGAAATTATATTGGAAGATATACACCATTATTCATATTTTCTCCCCATACCCAACTTTGCAACATCTAAAGAATTCACAATAGAGACAAAGGAATTCCTTCACAATGACATGGAATGGTTTAAAAATACCATCCCATGGTTGAATGCATTTGAGAAAGGGAACTTTTCCAAATTGTTAAAAATGGTGAGAATCATCATCTCTATTAACCCAACATGGTGGAAAATCTCATACTAAGAATTGATTTTGAACCCTAACCAAAGTCACCATGGCATACACATTTGTATTCAATGAGTTCTACAATACATTCACTTGGTCCTATAATGAAATGCGAGGAATGGACTTGGGACAAACATCACATTGACACTTGCCAGGCTTGGAATCCATCCCATCTAGCCAAAGTAGCATCCCATTCATCCCAAGAAATGGGTTTCAATCCAAGAAAACATGTACGATATGGAGGATCCCACATTCATCTTCTACATTCCACACACAACATGGGTATCAAACCTCATTGTAGTCAACATGATTAAAAGAACCATTTGCATGTACACGCAATTTCATAATTTAAATAAAGCATGCGCTAAAGATAACTATCCCACCCCTTTCATCAATCAGGTCATTGAGGATTTTGTAGGCCACAACGTTCTCTCCTTCATGGATGGATTCTCTAGTTACAATCAAACACAAATTTGGTATCAAGATCGATACAAAAAAATATTCACAATACCATGGGGTACGTTCTTCTATTTTTTCATGTTTTTCAACCTTAAAATCATCAGTGCCACCTTTCAATGTGTCATTAATTACATATTCTATGACATTATAAAAAAAACATCATCAATTTAGATGACTTCACTACCAAATCCAGGAAGAGGAATGAACACCACAAATACCGACATGCAACCTTCATCCAATTGTGATGACACATATTTGTATCAAATCCCTTAAATGTATATTTTGTGTCATAGTGAGATTCCTTCTTGGCCTCAGTGTGTCCAATCAAGGAATCATACTAGATCCCCTTGAAATATAGTAAATCACATCATTGGCTCCCCCTCGCACAATATGCCAACTCTAGAGTTTACAAGGAAAACAATTTCTCTAGATTTTCATCCCTAACTAACTTTTGTCATCCACAACATCCTTTGATTACTTTATAAGTATACCCTTTTCATTTGGGACAATCAATTTTTTCATATTTTTTCAATTCTAAGCATTGCCTCATGTTGGTTATGTTACTAAACCCTCTAACATCGACCAATTTTTTATCCTTTGCATAGTTGTCTCAACAAACAATAATTTTTATTTTAATCTTGCATTCAACCAAAAGCAAAAACACACAATGTACAAGATAATCAAAACCCCAAACAAGCCCCAAAATTTAGTGCCCAAAATAAGCTCCAAAATTTTTAAGGCCCTAAATAACCAAAATATCATCTACCCCTAAAATGGGTCTTACAAGTAAATAGCTACAATTTCTCCACCAAGAAAATACCTAAAGATATAACAAATTATATATGGAACCATTTTGGATCAACTAATTACCATTGAACTTATATCGGAAGATATACACCGTTGTTCATGTTTTCTTCCCATACCCAACTTTGTGTCATCCAAAGAATTCACAATAGAGACAAACGACTTCCTTCAAAGTGACATGGATTGGTTTAAAAATATCATCCCATGCTTGGATGCATTTGAGAAAGGGAACTTGTCCAAATTGTTAAAAATGCTGAAAATCATCATCTCTATTAACCCAACATGGTGGAAACGGTCATCCTAAGCATTGATTTTGAACCCTAACCAAAGTTGCCATGGAAACACAATTGTATTCAATGAGTTCTACAAAACATTCACTTGGTCCTATAATGAGATGTGATGAATGGACTTTGGACAAACATCATCTTGACACTTGTGAGGCTTGACATCCAACCCATCTAGCAAAAGTAGCATCCCATTCATCCCAAGAAATGGGTTTCCATCCAAGAAAAAATGTACAATATGGAGAAGCCCACATTCATCTTCTACATTACATGCACAACATGGGTATCAAACCCCATTATAGTCAACATGATTAAAAGAACCATTTGCATGTACACAGAATTTTGTAATTTAAATAAAGCATGCACTAAAGATAACTATCCCACCCCTTTCATCAATCAGGTTGTTTAGGCTTGTATAGGCCACAACATTCTCTCCTTCATGGATGGATTCTATAGTTACAATCAAACGCAAATTTGGTATCAAGATCGATACAAAACAATATTCACAATACCATGGGGTATGTTCTTCTATTTTTTAATGTTTTTCGACCTTAAAATCATCGCTGCCACCTTTCAATGTGCCATTAATTACATATTCTATGACATTATAAAAAAAAAATCATCGATTTAGATGACTTCACTACCAAATCCAGGAAGAGGAATGAACACCACAAATACCTACATGCAACCTTCATCCAATTATGATGACACATATTTGTATCAAGTCCGTTAAATGTATATTTTTTGTCATAGTGAGATGCCTTCTTGGAATCAGTGTGTCCAATCAAGGCATCATACTAGATCCCTTTGAAATCTAGTAAATCACATAATTGGCCCCCCCTCGCACAATATGCAAACTCTAGAGTTAACAATGAAAACAAATCCTCTATATTTTCATCCCTAACTAACTTTTGGCATGCTCAACATCCTCTGATTACTTTATAAGGATACCCTTTTCATCTGGGACAATCAATTTTTTAATATTTTTTCAATTACAAACATTGTCTCATGTCGGTTATGTTACTAAACCCTCTAACATCGACCAATTTTTTATCCTTTGCATAGTTTTCTCAACACACAATAATTTGTATTTTAATCTTGCACTCAACCAAAAGCAAAACAACAAAATGTACAACATAAGCAAAACCCCAAACAAGCCCCAAAATTTAGTGCCCAAAACAAGCTCCAAAAAATTTAAGGCCCTAAATAACCAAAATATCATCTACCCCTAAAATGGGTTTTACAAGTCAATAGCTACAATTTCTCCACCAATAAAGTACCTAAAGATATTACAAATTATATAGGGAACCATTTTGGATCAACTAATTACCATTGAACTTATATTGGAAGATATACACCATTATTCATGTTTTCTCCCCATACCCAACTTTGCAACATCTAAATAATTCACAATAGAGACAAAGGATTTCCTTCATAGTGACATGGATTGGTTTAAAAATATCATCCCATGGTTGGATGCATTTGAGAAAGGGAACTTGTCTAAATTGTTAAAAATGGTGAAAATCGTCATCTCTATTAACCTAACATGGTGGAAAATGTCATCCTAAGCATCGATTTTGAACCCTAACCAAAGTCACCATGGCATATAGATTTGTATTCAATGAATTCTAAAATACATTCACTTGGTTCTATAATGAAATGTGAAGAATGGCCTTGGGACAAACATCACGTTGACACTTTCCAGGCTTGACATCCACCCCATCTAGCAAAAGTAGCATCCCAATCATCCCAAGAAATGGGTTTCCATCCAAGAAAAATGTACAATATGGAGAAGCCCAAATTCATATTCTACATTCCACACACAACATGGGTATCAAACCCCATTGTAGTCAACATGATTAAGAGAACCATTTGCACGTACATGAAATTTCATAATTTAAATAAAGCATGTGCTAAAGATAACTATCCCACCCCTTTCATCAATCATGTCGTTGAGGCTTTTGTAAACCACAACCTTCTCTTCTTCATGGATGGATTCTCTAGTTACAATCAAACACAAATTTAATATCAAGATCGATACAAAACAATATTCACAATACCATGGGCTACTTTCTTCTACTGTGACATGTTTTTCAAGTTTAAAATCATTGGTGCCACCTTTTAATGAGTCATGCATTACATCTTCTATAACATGATAAAAAAAGTCATCATCAATTTAATTGACTTCGTTGCAAAATCAAAGAAGAGTAATAAACACCACAAACACCTACATGCAACCTTCATCCAATTGTGATGATGATAAATATTCATCTCAAGTCCCTTAAATGTGTATTTTGTGTCATGGTGATATGCCTTCTTGGACTCAATGTGTCCAGTCAAGGCATCATACTACATCCCCTTAAAATCTAGTAAATCACATAATTAGGTCTCCCTCGCACAATATGCCTAACTCTAGAGTTTACAAGGAAAAACAATCACTCTAGCTTTTCATCCCTAAATAACTTTTTCCATGCATAACGATATTGACAAAACCTAATTCCCTCATGTCACGTGACACATTGCATTGAAATTGTAAATAACTATGATATACCTTATGAATCCACGTCATTCAACAGGTCGCATGACACATTGCATTGAAATTGTAAATAACTATGATATACCCTATGAATCCACATCATTCAACGATCAAATTCCAACGTGGCTGGCGAGCATATAGTGTTCATTATATTCGTAGAAGTATCGATCTGAATTGAAACACCAAATGAAATGTTCATCACATGCATTTTGTTTGTCTCCACGTTAAAGCCGATGAAAATCTAATCACCTTTCATAGTGTCTGTCATCTCCAATTAAGTTTGAATCTGCTTCAATTTTTAACACTAAATGACACTACATTACATAATAAAATATTTATTATTTAGACGTCATCTTTGAAAGGGTATTAATTTGATCATATTTATGAAAATGGAACCATGATAAATGGATTAATATTATGTAATCTTAGTGACTTTTACAAATAGAGGTGATTTTTTTAAACAAATATGAAGACATCGTATCATATAATACAAATTTTCTTCATCCTAGATGTTATGTTTCAATAGGTATTTATTCTACCAAATTTTCTAAGGACTTGTAATTAGTGTCAAACCATTTGCATAACAATGTGCCACTGAAATTAACAAACCATTTGGGAATAGAACCGTGTTATATGAATCAACACTCTATCATCTTGCTAATGCACAAAATCTATATTGGAAGTGATTACTAGAATCACACCTTACAAAGCTTCATTATACAACAAAAACTTCTCATCAAATTTGTATTGGAAGTGACTTCTAGAAGCACACACTATGGGTCTTCACTACACAACAAAAACTTCTTTCACCTTAAATTTCATGTTTTGAGGGGTATTTATTCTATCGAATTTGTCAAATACTTAGACATCCCATCATACCATTGTATAACAACATGTGATTCAAATGGAGCAAACCATGATGAGAATGGAACCATTATGGATGTATTAGTACTATGTAAAATTACTAGTGAACCAAATATATATTCAAAGTAAGTCCTAGAAATATACCCTAAATGGCTGCACCACATAGTAAAAATTTAAAAACTTCCTTCACATTAGATTCCATGTCTTTAAAGATATTTGTTCCACCTAATTTGTCAAGGACTTTCTCATGCCCTTATCGCTTTTTATAATAGTGTGTCATTCAAGTGGATGGGACAAATTGAGAATGGAACTGTGGTGGATGACTTAGCACTATAAAAACCTACAACTGATCCAAATCTATATTGGAAGTGATTCCTAGAAACATGCCCTATGAGGCTACACTACATAATGAAACAATTATTCATCTTAGATGCCATGTTTTGAGTGGTACTTATTAGACAAAAATTTTCAAATTCTTGTAAATCAATTCATCACTTTATATAACAATGTTCCATTCAAATGGGACAACCTATAGTGACATGGAAGCATTATGGATGGATTATCAACATGTAAACTTACTAATGAAAAAAAATGTATTGAAAGTGACTGTTAGAAACACATCCTACAAGGTTGTGCCACATGATACAACCTTCCTTCATCATATATGATATGTTTCATGGGTATTTAATCCAACAAATTTATCGAGAAAACACACGATGGTGGCTTAATTAACTCTCTATAACCTTATGAGTGAACCAAAGACATAATGGAAGTCATTCTTATTAACAATCCCTATGGGTCTGTACCACATAATACAAACTTATTCTTAGATGTCAGGTTTGAGGAGTATATATTCTACCAAAGGAATTCCATTTTAAATTTTCCCTTTGTATGAAAACGTGCCTTTCAAATTAGGCATCTACCATAGTGAGAAAGGAAACAATATGGTGGAAGGACTAAGACCTTGTAACCTTATTATTGAACCAAATCTATATAGAAGTGATTCTTAGAAACACAATGACACACCTTCTAGGTTTGCACCACATTATACAAACTTATTTCATCTTAGATGTCATTCTTTGAGTTGGGGTACTTATTCTAGTATATTTATTGAGGACTCACACATGGAATCAATCCTTTATATAACAATGTTCCATTCAAACAGGGTCATTGAGAATGGAACCATTGTGGATGACTTAATAATTTATGACCATGCCATTAAACCAAAGACATAATTTAAATTATTCCTAGATACACACTCTCTAGTTCCACGTTACATTTTATACAATCTTTCTTTATAGTAGATTATGTGTTTAGAGGGGTATCTATTCCACCAAATTTGTGGACAAATTGAACTTAGACTTGAAACTAGAATCATACATGAATTTTATTTAAAGGTATAAATATTATACATCTCATCAAAATAAATAGATGGTGATCATTTAGTATCAATTTAGTGTCTAAAAAAGGTTTACACCTTGGAATTTGTATGTCTGAAAAGGGAGAGTACCTTGCATACTCCTGACGTTCCCCTTCCTCAATCCACATTTCCCTAATTCTCACTATTACATTCCAGACTCATTCTCTATATTTCTCATTCATCAATTCTCATATTCTTCTACCTCGACATTCCTTACCACTTTCTTCTCCTTCCTCTTTATGGTTCATCATTTTCATCATATAAATCATAACTAAAGGAGAGGATGGTTATTGAAGGAGAAGGAGATAATGCAACATTGAGGATGGTAGATCCAAATTAACAACCTCTCTTTATATATAATACAATGTATGTCCTTTTTTTAGTAATATGAATTGAGCCCATGTGCATGGAGTTCATTTATCCTTTGGACATATGTATGTGGGCCTTCGACCATGTTTGCATGGGCTTGTTGTTGAGAATTTTTGTGAGGGTGGAAACCTCAATGAATGGTCTAATAATTCCCCAAGGCAAGTTGTTTTCAATAGAACACACCAATAAAGTGGTGTTATTATTAATGAAGGTATTGTGGGGCTCTTTCCCCCTCATTTTTTATAGGGTGGTTATCCCTCCTTTGCATAAGAAACTAGTTAAAATAAACCAACTATACCCAAAGAAAGTTCCATTATTCCACACATATGAAAACCAAACTTTTATGACAAAACATGTAAGAGAAAACACACGTTTGCTTCCAATATGCAAAACGATATTTACTAATTTCATCATTTCTCAGGGGGTGCCTTGGCCCTAACAATTACCATGGCTAATGTGCTTCCTATGTGTGTGATTGTTTATTTTCTCTAGAACAAGATAATAATATCCATGAATATGCAACAAAAAGTGTATTCAAAAGTGATTTTTTGTGGGATCTACACTTGTGCATGAGATAGAAGGAATGCTAAAGAGTCACTACCCTTCCTTTATGAGTGAGAAAAATTACGCAATCATTGTTTTGGGGTTCCTTCATCCTCAAAACCTTTTAGCACAATCCCATATAGCAATACGAACATGATTTTCCCTAACTATACTTTTGATTCCCCTACATAATGATTCACATTGGTTGGTCACTAGACAGAGGAAGGAGGTGATTTCACCCTAACCATGGTCATTGTTATAATATTGTTGTGTGAATTAAACTTTTGTTTGTGCTAGAAGCAAAGATAGCAATATTCACCCTAACCCTACTTTCAATTTCCCTTGATGATAAGTCATGCTTGTTGGTCTTTAATAAAACCAAGGTGATGATTTCACTGTAATCATTGCCAGTGTTCTAATGTTGTTGTAGGCACTACAATTGTTCTTATTCTAGAAGGAAATCTAGTGTGCAATAACTATCCTTTCATGATAGGGAAAATGTCGCAATCATTGATTTCGGGGTGTTTTGTCCCTATCAACCACCATGGTCAGTGTTATTCCTCTATGTGCACCAATTTCTTGGCTTTGTAATAAAATAAAAAAGATCCATGATCCTACAACAAGGTATATTCAAATCCAATGTTGTTGTGGATTTAAGTTTGGGCATTGTGCTTCTTCTTATACTAGAATGAAATCTAATGGTCACTATCTTTCCTTCTAGTACAAGCACAATGTTGGAACCATTGATCAAATATTAGATTACTAGAACTTGGTCCAAAATCAATTTGGATTTATTGGCCTACCTATTTATTTAGGTATATTTCCATTCATTTTGGCTTAGGTATGAGTACTAGTTAAATTTATCATATTTTCTCAAGGAGGTAATTTCACCCTAGCCATAGTCAATGTTTTGATGTTGTTGTGATTATGTGTTACAAAAAAAATTTCCTCACTCCATCCATATTTCTTAAATGGCCTTACATTTCCCTTTACAGACTTGAAGTCCCCTTTTTGTTCACTCCAACGCTAAAATACACATTTTTGTACATATACACACTCTATCGGTTACACAACAAGCATATATGCAGGTTGCTCCACTACAGCCTGCGTACATATGGATTGGTGCTCAAAAATGAAAAATTATGTTGGGTTTCCATGCCATGTCATGTGATCCATGATCCTTGACCTTCCATATACTAGAAATGCTCTGACTCAACCCTTTAGTTCCATTTAAAGGCTATAAATTCAGCCATATCAAAGCCAATTCGACAATTCAACTTTCAGAGAAAATACACTCTGGAGAAATTTCACTTCATATTGAGTCTGTATCCCTTTTTTTGTGAAAGTTTGAACTTCTTGTGTTCAACCCCCAAGCTCTTCCTTATATGTAATGGAGAACCTCATTGAATCCTATATATGAGCTTTCCTTTGTGGAGGATTGAAGTGGTGGAGGCCCACCTGGAGGGACTTAGTTTCTTATTTCCAATATGTGTCATTCAAAAGTTTGTCACCTATGTACTTCTGCTGATTATTTTAATAGAAATACTCTTTTCTCATCCAATTGATATCCTGTAAATATTTGAATTATTATTCCATGGGAATATTTGTCATGCATGTTAATGGACTATGCTAATTTATATGCTGACATCATATATTATCACCATATGCTTGTGTATCTTGGTTGTTGAGGACAAGTTACAGGTATAAAGCTTTGGGTCACATGCCCAATGGTGGTCTTCTTCGAACGTACGAATGAGGTAGGATTTTTTCCTTGTCTTGTTAGCATTTCATTTATATAACATACTTGAGATTAGAGTTGATTTCTAGGTGTTGTTCCATCTATTGTGGTTTACCCCTAGCAATAGAGATATTTTCCTCGTAATAGAATTGGCGAATCCGTTGGGGAGATCTATTTTTTGGGGGTTTTTAGTGTTTTTATCCTTGATTTTTTCTCTGTTTTCCTGAGTTTCCTTGTCACATGTTGCTTGAAAGCCTGTATTTCTCCTTGCATCTGAATTTCTTGGCTTAACCCTTGCACTAGAAGTGTTTTTCTTGGTATACATGGTTTTTCCCTTAACAAATGCGTACATACACAAGTTGTCTGCCTTTAGGGAGTGTATATACTGGCTTGTTTCTCAAACAATCGCATACGTCATCTCTTAATTTTTTCTCGTTGAGTTTGGTTTTTGTTGGGTGAGTTTTGTTGGTTGATGAGTCTTCTTGGGTGCTTATTCTGAATGTTAAGTGCCTACAGAGTGATAAGAAATCTTTTTATTGCTGAATTTTTGGGAGAAATTCTTTCTTGGCATCTTTTTCATTGGTTGTCCTTGCATACTAGTTTGAGTAGTTTCTTCTTGGTATTCTTCTTGGATTGTCTCTTTTTGCTTGCAGTAGGGCCTGCCTATGAGGTTGTTATTTAGTGCTTGCATTTTCTTTTCTTTATATTGAAAATACAACAATATTTTATTACTTGCATTTTACTTATGGAATTATCACTTTTGATTACTTTGCATTGATTTTGACGCATTTGGAAATATTTCACTTCATTGAAATTGTAGAGATTGCATTGGAAATATTTCATTTAGAAGCATACCATCTCTTTGAAATTCAAGACTAGTACTTAACAATGTTTTCATATTTTCTTATTTTTATATGCTTAGTCATAATACCATTAGTTTCATAATTGCACCTCTTAAGTAAGAAGAAGCCATTAAAATTAACGTTGATTAATTAAAATTGATTAGAAACGATTTTATTTTTCAGGGTACACAAACAAGTACAAGACCTAGGGCATTGGAATAGGATTTTGTGAGTAAAATTCTCCAAGTCTATTAAACTGAACATATGTGTCTGACCAGGGAATGGTGAAACCCATTGTGTAATTGGTGACGTTAGGATGCTCCCCTCACACCTAAGTTAAGCACGAGGTCAAATGAAGTTGGTTGCAGAGATATACCTCTAATACCTTCCTAGCGTTAGAGATATTTCTGGGGTTCTATTCATATCTGGGGGTCTTGCTAGTACCTTTACCTCCATGAGAGGCAATGCTTTCGTATTTCTAGATTTTCTACCCTTCCCATACGGTGGACCGAAATTATGACTTATCGCCTACGCATTAGTTATATCATGGTGACTCTATTTGCTTGACATAGGTAGCCACATAGGTTACTTCCAGGGTTTATGTTGTAGGTACCCTAAGTTAGATAAGGGTCAGACAACACACAACCTTTATGGAGTATTGCCTCTCTGGGGATATCTAATTGATTGTGTTGTTAAGCCGACGAGGGCCCTTATAAATGATTATGATACCTCCAGTCTATTGAAGGGAGTCCTAGGCCCCTGTTGGGCGAGGCATACCTACTCTAGTTCGGGAGGCACCTTTCAACCACTAAATCATGTTTGTGTGCATTGACATTTATTTATTTATTTTGGTGTGCTCTCTAATTATTAGTTGTCCTTAGGATTTTGTTTTATATCTAGAGTTATGAGTCATTGTGCATCAAGACCAGTCTCCTTGCCAGTCTCTTTGTCTATTGAATTTACCACCGTGTCTTGATCCTTTACCGAAGCCGCCTTCTAAAATGTGTAGAGTTAATAAATCTGGTACATATATCTCCACTTCCCAGACTTGTGATCATCCAACTATGAGTACTAAGTCAGACATGAACGTCTCAAGAAGTCCTTTGACTCCCTTCTCTTCTATGATTAGTGGGATCCCCTCGACTCCTTCACCCTCAATGGTGTGGGTTCTGTAGGTTCCCTCATCTAGTGCTACCCAAATCGTGAGTTCTACTTGACCCATGGGAACGAACCCGTTCGGATATATTTTCGGTATGCCGAATCATGATTCTCAATCAATACCTTCGGCCTCTAATCCCTATTCTTTTGGTATGCCTGATATGATGTCACTTCTCTCATCCTCCATTTCAATGACTAATGTGAATCCTAGTTTTGGGTCTAGGGGCACGACACCTCCTTATGTTCCTTTCTCATTTGTTGGAAGCCATATTCCCCAAGTGAATCCTATAGTTTTAGGTTGGAATCCTCCTTCCTCCATGCCTATTCCTAGCTTCAATTCTCCGAGATGGAGTGCTCAAATGGGAAGAAAATTTACTTCATATATTTCATCCTTCATTCCCTCTTCCTCCACGTTGATTATGACAAACCTTTTTATTATGGAGAATCCCCCTCTATACTCTCATGGTCCATCCATAGGAAGTCAGTTTCACAGTATGGGAAACCCCCAACATGGAGTTCCTTTGTCTAAGGGAAACATGTATAATCCTTATCATTCTTCTTCCACGGGTATGGTGCCCTTACAACCTTTCATGAATTAGTTTGGATTAGGATACTATCCTATCGAATAGGGCCATGGTATATAACAGAACCCTAGATGGTCTACAATCCTTCAGCCCCAATATTTCTCGGGAGCATGGGCTCAGATGCCACAACCTCAGATCCCTTTTTTGGCCATGCTTAATCTACCAGATTTGTCGAAATTAATGAATGAACCTATGCGTCATGATCTGTATTGGCCCCCCATCCCCACCAATCTTCCTTCAGAAATTTCAAAATTTGAGGGAAAGACTAGTGAGGACCCGGGTGATCACATGACTACTTTTCATCTATGGTTCTCATCTAACTCCCTTAATGATGATTCCATTCATTTGAGGTTATTTCAATGCACCCTCATGGGGGTATTCACAAAATGGTACATTGAGCTACCGGGGGGAACATATGGAACTTTCAATTAGATAGTATTGGTTTTTCTCAATCACTTCCAATTACCGGTTGATTACGATGACAACATATAATTTTTTTCAACCTTTTTCTAAGATAAAGCCACACATATCTCTGACCATATCTGGGAGTAGTGAAAACAGAAGAGTTTGATTAAAGCCTACATTTTTTATAAGAAAATCATGGGTCTAGAATCCAAGAGGATATTCACTTGTCCCCAGTGTAGTCACAAATTTTTTTTATAGGAAAATTCCCCTGCGGATAGGTGAATATCCTCTTGGATTCTAGACCCATACTACCAAGACAAAAATAGAAAAATGGACACTAACATCCATTTAAATATAGTTAATATAATCAAAATAATGAGAGGAAGACAGTATGATGTACCTTGTTTCGAAGCTTGTCCTCTCTTAATATAATCTGAACTTGATCTCCAAGCTCCTTAGCATGACATGATACCTGCAATGCAATGAACAATGAAGACAACAAAGACTTCCTACTCTAACAATATTATTTTAAACCAAATTCATCCATAATATACAAGCATATCTAAAGATACATAAACTATAAGGAAATAGGCCAAGCATATAGTAATGAGAACATAAAAAAGACACTTACAATCTATAGATGCAGTTGCAGAAGCCTCTCCAAGTCTTCTTCATCCATCCCTTGCAAGATTATCCCAAGATCATAGGTTTGATATCCAAAATATTTCTCCCAAGACCATAAGTTTGATACCTCAAATATGCCTCTCTTCTCCATGGAAATCCTTCATTATATAGGATTTGGAGGCTTAATCACCATGGAGAGGATCACTAATAAGATCCACTAAAATGGGATCTCCAAGATATTTAGGGAGAAAATATCTATTAAGGATTTTAGGGAAGAAATATCTCCCAAGGATTTTAAGGAGGAAATATTTCAACCATCCATGAGATCCTCAACCTCCCCTAAAAAATAGGAAACCAAATGTGAGGTCGATTCTCACACTAAATTAATTTCCTTTTCATGAATATTAATAATAATTCATGTGCACATAGTATTTTTACCTTCATATAATATATTTCTCCTCCACATTGACTAGGGATTGTGACATATGTTATTTCATGGTGTCGAGGTGTATGCGACACTTAGAAAGGTGCATATGACACTCTTACGACACTTATGACACTTAGGGCGAGGTACCTAGGTGTGGAAATTTGATGTGTAACAACATTCCTCCAGAGTTTCTGTTGGAATGGTTCCTTAAGTATTTGTTTCCTTATATTTCGAAGGATGTCTCTACATCCGGAGTAACATACGAGGAAGAATCCATCTTCAAATCCCAACAATTGGACCTCATATATTCTCAATATGGGATGCTTTATGAAATTCTTCTCGATGCACCACAGTCAAACTACGATCCTACAAAATATCAGGCCTCATGTCTATGGTATAATAGGCTCCAAAAATTATAAGACTATAGACTTGGTGATGAACTAGTTGAAATATTTGTCTCTAAGCCAGGATGTAGTAGGGAAATATTCGGCTTCACCCTCCACCACCACCTAGTCAACGGATGTGCATTCTGTACAGTCGTTTTCTAACCTGAATAGTAACCAACAACTAGGATGGACTAATAATAAAGGACGAGTTAATAATCGTAAGAGTGGGAAAATTAATAATAAATCCAAGGACAACACTAATAATGATAAATTGAACAATATTATTGGCAAGGGCAAGAAAGAGAAGAAAAAGGTGAAGTTTCCATGTAAACTTTGTAAATATGATCACCTTACCCACCTATTCCCAAATTTGAGGAAGCCTCGAGGCTCTTATCACAGCCTCCCGCTATGATGATAAACTCATTTCCACATAATCAACATATGGCCCAAGGACCTCCAACACCGGATATGCATCAAGTGGGAGTCAAAACCCCTCGACACATGAATGTGGCCATCTATGAATCAATATGGTCAAGTATTAGACTAATGTATTCACTCAATCTCATGGTTACAATTCTTCTCAGGATGTTATAGGTCTAGATCCTTCTCCTCCCCCATAAACACCCTTGAATATCGATAAGCTAGAACCTCTATCTCGTATTCTAGAAGGAGTACTAAAGTTCTCTTCCCACAATCCTAATGTCAGAGCTTCCGAAAACTATTTGATTTTCAAAGATCTGGGCTAAATACCATGTGCAATGTCAGCTTTGGAGGTGCTCCATATATGTCCTTCATAGAGGAATGCCTCGTTATATGCGTTAGTAGCTCTAGACCCATGTGGATCAAAGGTTATTAATTTTGATGTCACATATGTTAAGCCTCACTTACCTTACCACGTGGCCTTTCAAATCCATGCGGAGTACACGAAAATTACCATCAAATGTACTGTAATTGATGAAGGTGTTGTGACATGCATGATGCCCCTAACCTATTGGAAATCCATTGGCTCTTCGAGCCTATCTCAATATATGTCTATGTTGACCGCATTTGGTGGGCATTCATTTCGACCCAACGAGATCCTTCCCTCTTTTTTGGTCCAGTTATGTGGAAAGACTCTAGAGTTCGATGTTGAGGTGGTTGATGTGCCTCTCAACTAAAATTTATTAATTGGGAGTAATTGGAATTATGCCATGACAGTCATAGTGTCATCTGTTTTCCACACTTTATGTTTTCCTCACGAAGGGAAGATAGTGATGATCTATTAGTTGTCCTTTGCGCACGTTATTACTAGTGCAACTGAGGATGTTGGTTTTGATATGTATTCCTCCTTCATGGGTAGTTTTGATTTCATGGCACCAATTCACCATGTCCATGCCATTTCTAGTGAGTCTTCATCATCGATGAGGTCTTTTCCTTTTCGTACTTCATATTTCAATGACCCTTGGACCCTACCTTTCCCGACTATGTCGTATGAAGGTCAGTCTCACATTGGGATGGAAATTCCATTGTCAGCAACATAATTTGTGTATCAAGCTATTCTAGATGCTACTGCTGACCTAGATCCTTCCTCCTCACAGATAGATGAGGTGGATCTTGTTTTAGAGCCTGTATTGGTTGTTCAATCATCTTGTTCACATTATTTCCTCGATTATACTTCAGCTTCATATGAATCCATCTTATGTTAAGCCCTAATATTGGCTCATTACCCCTTAATTGGGGCATATTAGATTAGTAATGCTATTTTATTTATGTCGGATTTAGGCCATTAGTTGTAATTTAGATTAGTAATTT
>JZKD02S1673826.1:1159447-1169907 GCA_000966675.3 Picea glauca
AAAGGAGGTTTCCCCCTCGAAGAGGCTTATTATCTGAAATTATCTCTTTTTCAAGGTGTTGAGTACTTTTCCTGAGGTTTTTCTATGCTATATTGATGTTTGGTTCTTAACATCTTAGGGGCCATGTCTGGTCCTGATAGGCCTTGGGATGATATGTATCATCGATCCTATTTTCTCCCTGAGCTTGTTAAGATCGAATAGGATTACTTTAGATCTACCTTGAGTGAGATGATCGGTCACACTATGGTTCCATTAGATACACATGGTATTTATTCCAAAGGAAACATGGTGAATATTTCTCCTACCGTTGTGATCGACATCTCTCATAACCCTGGTAAAATCGAGGATGTATATATTGGTGCATATTTTTCGCCTAAAGAAATTTATATCTACACCAATCTCTTCAAAGAATTACGAGATGTATTTTCTTGGTCATATGAAGACATGCTATGGATTGACCCCATCATTTTCGAGCATGATATTAAAACCTCTCTAGATGATAAACCTATTCATAAACATATTAGAGTTGTTAATCCTAGGATGGCCCCTGCTATTAAGGCATAAGTAGAGAAGATACTTAACGTTGGTTTCATCTACCCGGTTCCCTTGACTGAATGGGTGTCCAATATCGTTCCCGTAGACAAAAATCAAGGAATCGTCCATGTGTGTATGGATTTTAGAGACATGAACAAGGATTGTCCTAAATATAACTTCCCTACTCCTTTCATTGATCAGATTCTTTACGAGTGTGTGGGAAGCAAAGTCATTTTCTTTATGGATGGATTTTTCAGGGTATAATCAAATTCAGATAAAACTCGAGGATCAACATAAGATGGAGTTTATTTTTCCTTCGGGTAACTTTGCATACCGGAAAATGCCTTTCAGTCTTAAAAACACTATAGAGACCTTCCAACGTTCCATGAAATTTTCATTTCATTATATTAAGAATATCATCAAATCTTATTTAGATGATCTCGCTACTCACTTTTGCAAGAGAGTAGATCACTCCACTCAACTTCGATTAGTATTTGAGAGGTGTCATTATTATCGCATTTGGTTGAACCCTCACAAGTGCATATTCTGTGTTAGGTATGGTCTTATTTTAGGATTCATATTGTCTGAGAATGGGATCATGGTGGATTCTATGAAGGTTGAGTAAATACTTTGATTTCCTCCCTTGCGCAACATTTGACAACTTCAAGTTTTACAGGGGAAGGATAACTTCCTACGTCGTTTCATAGTAAACTATTCCAATTTAACTAAAGGTTTCATGCATCTTTTAAAGAAGGACACTCCATTTATATGGGATGAGAAAGCCCCATAATCCTTCAATGCTCTTAAGAAATATTTGGTATCATTGCCTCTGCAGAAGCCTTCGAACTACAATAGAGACTATTTGATTTATATCGTCGCGTCTGAAGGGATGATTGATATGGTACTGGTTTAGTAGGATGATGAGCTCCATGAGCACATTGTCTACTATCTCAGTTGAAACATGGCTGGTCCTGAACTTAAATACTCTCATGTACAGAAGCCGGTCTTGGCCTCCATACATGTGGTTCAAAGATTACAACATTATATATTACTTTGAAAAAATACCATGGTTGTGGATATCAATCCATTTCAATATGTACTTACCAGGTGTATCCCAAAGGGGAAATACAATAAGTGGATTCTTATTTTGCAATAATTTGATCTCAATTTTTCTTCTGCGAAATCTAAGAAATCGCTAGTTTTTGTCAAACTGATGTCGGAATTCCCTCGACTAGATGAGGATATTTTTCATGAAGATTCATTTGCGGATGAACATATTTTCCTTATCTCATCTTCAAACCCCTATTATGGAGACATTTTGATGTATCTTCAAACCTTGAAGCTACCCCAACATCTCTCGAGAGATGATTAACGACATATATGTCATCGGGCTAAGAACTACCTTATTATTGACGACAATTTGTATCATCGAGGGGTGGATATTATATTACATCGTTTCTTGAATCACGAGGAAGATAAAGATGTTTTCAATGAATATCACAGTGGGGCATGTGGTGGTCATTTATCTCGGCTTGCGACAACCCAAAACATATTGTGAGCCGGTTATTTTTGGCTATCAATTTTTAAAGATTGCGTCCAAGTGATCAAGAAGTGTCACCCTTTCCATGTGTTCGCTCATAAAATGAACTACCACCCAAACCCTCTTCACCCAATCATCATTGTTAGTCCCTTCACCAAGTGTGGGGTGGATTTTATGAATTTCAACCCAGCCTCGGCTGGGGGGCACCAACATATTATCGTGGATGTGGATTATTTTACTAAATGGGAAGAGGCCATGCCTACCATTAAATATGATGGTAAGACTACAACATTCTTCATGTTCAACTAGATTATAGCCCAGTTCAGAATCCCAAAAGAGATTTTCATTGATCATGGCAATCACTTTCAAAATAAATGATGAAAGAGTTAGCATCAAAATTGGGGTTTAAGAACGATCATTCTTGCCCTTACTATCCCCAGGAAAATGGTAAGTAGAGGCGGTGAATAAATCTCTCAGGACCATTTTGAAAACAACTGTCAGTGAGAGTAAATCTGACTAGCATATGATGCTTTACCTTTCACTTTGGGCATACTGAACCACAGTAAATACTTGAACTAGTTTCTCTCGTTTTCAGTTAGTACATGGCATGGAGTTGATTCTTCCGATTGAATGTGAAATCTCTTCTCTTAAATTGGAAATTGAGCTCCTACCTAACACATATGATATTGAAGAATGCCTCGTGCACTTGGAGCACCTCGATGAGAATCCTTGAGATGCCTCTATGTATATCGAAGTGAATAAATGATGTGTTAAGGTTCAATAAGATAAGTTTGTTTGTCCCCAGGAATACACCAAGGGTGACTTGGTTCTCATTTATGACCAAGAAAAAGAACCGTTGGGGGAAGGTAAGTTCAATCCCATGTGACACAGTCCTTATATCGTGCGACATGTCTTAGAGAAAGGAGCCTACAAATTAGAATATTATGAGGGGAATATGTTGGTTGATCCTAGAAATGGGCTCTACCTTAAAAGGTATTATGCTTGAGCCCTCAAACTTGGGCATGACCTTTGTATACTAGTGTCTCTTAGTGCATATACTTCTTTATATTTTCCTTTGCATTATTGGATTTCTTATCGTGTTTTCCCTTGGTTGGAAGATGTCAACGAAATATTCAGTTTACTTAGGATTCATAGATAGTTCCATTTGTCGTACGCGCAACATGGCTTCCTCCGCTTGGGTCATTTACTCACCCAAGGATCAAATGGTATCTTCAGGTGGTGTTCATCTGGAGCCATCAATGAATAATGTGGCTAAGTATAGAATCATTATAGAGATATTACGCGATGCCATTTCACATGGTGTTCGATCTTTAGAAGTTCACCTGGACTCCCAGTTAGTCGTATGTCATATGAACGATAGTTACCATGTGAGATATCCTACTCTACTCTGACAATTCCTACAAGTATGAATTTTGGAACGATACTTTGATTTTCTTACTTATAATCACATCCCTAGAATTTATATTCATGTATCTGATGCATATGCTAATTATATTTTAGATTGGAATTTGTGACATAACTAAGTAAAGAAAACACATTCATACATTTACACATTGTAACATATATAAGTAAACCTGAAGACCAAAATTTTATATTTCATCCTTTCAAGTCCAAAAAATATGGTTTCATAGTACAAAATGGGGATCACACCCTCAAAATAGATATATGGTCGGTACATAGCATGACCATGGAATCTATGCCTATGGTTCCAAATGCGTATCATGATATCACACTATGTAATTTGAAATATGCTGAAAGAGTTGAACCCATGCACGTGGTCCACCCACCACCTATCGTTGCATCGCCTCAGGCAAATCCTCCACTTGAACCATAGAGATCATGTGCGTCAATTGAGACAAGTTCCCCTACATATTTTGTAGTAATCTCTCTGCATCCCCGCCTACTATCTCATCTCCTTAGACCCTTCGCCAATGTCGTGGCAATCCCTCTGGCCATCACAGACCCACATTTGCGTAACAAATCAATTTTTAATACTTGATACCATACAAAAATATTTGCGTTTTTTTATTTTTCCTTTATAAAAATTGAAAAACACAAATATATATATATATATATATATATATATATATATATATATATATATATATATAAATCATTCTTACCAATATCACCATAGGCGAAACCTAGTGGAAATTGCATGTTAGGATCCCCTCTGTAGTCAATCCCTTTTTAAGGATAGTCGTCAATGGCTATGACCTGTTAACGCCACTAGAAAAATAAATCATCACTGTAGGGGGTTGGCACCCTACCACCTCCTAGCCACCTCATCACATTGGTTCACCATGACATGGATGGATCACGAGGTCTATGTGAAGTAATTTCTACTCTAGGTCTCAAACCTAGAACCCTCTCAAAGAAAAAACTGCAAATTATGGATGCAAATTTGAAATTTCACATTCACCTTTGTTTGCAATCTGTCAACTGGCTCTTCATGTTGGCCAACAATGAGGTACACCAGTCATAAATAGTGGTTCTTAAACACTCCACTACATAGAACATGAGTGACCTTAATTCTTGGTGCAATGAGGTCAGCCCTAAAATCCATGTGAATATAAGCACGATGATCTTTAGACTCAATTTCTCGATTTCCCTGATAGGGCGTTGTCTCCCTACTTTATTTGTTCTTGCAAAATAGTGGGTGGAAATGTACTCCTCCATATTCATACCACCTCTAGCCCCTCGGGTCTTGAGATTCAAAACCTCACCCTGAAAAGATAGTCATGTGATAAATTATTTATCATCCACTTCTATCCTCAATGGTTTCCCATCGATATTAAAGGAATCTATCTCTGGATCCCAATAGTTTACCAGTAACTGGAGTAACCTCACATGAGCCCTCATTCCTTTGAGATCCCAAAATTTATAAAGGCCACATAGTTTCAAATATTTTTGGGCCCTTGCATATATTCCAATTGCTTCATCTATCTCCTCATGCTCCCTTTCCCTCTATTCAATAACCATCCTACAAAGGAAATACAACTTTTTTGAGTTAAAACCTTTCAAAAACTTGTTCACGAACTTGTACACGGGATAACCTTAAAAATTGAAAATTATGTCAGGTTTCCATGCCATGTCATGAGATCCATGATCCTTGACCTTCCATATACTGGAAACGCTCCGACTCAACTCTTCAGTTCCATTTGGAGGCTATAAATTGAGCCATATCCAAGCCAATTCAACAATTCAAATTTGAGACCAAATACACTCTGTAGAAATTTCATTTCATATTGAGTCTACATCCCTTTGTCCTTGAAAGTATGAATTTCTTGTGTTCAGCCCCAAATATCTTCCATTTATGTGGTGGAGAACCTCATTAAATCCTATATATGATATTTCCCTTTTGGACGATTGAAGTGGTGGAGGCCCAAGTGGAGGGACTTAGTTTCTTAGTTCCGATATGTGTCGTTATAGAAGTTTGTCACCTATGTACTTATGCTGATTATTTTAATAGAAATACTCTTTTCTTATCCAATTGATATCCTGCAAATATTTGAATTATTATTCCATGGGCGTATTTGTCATATATTTTAATGGATTATGATAATTTATATGCTGACATCATATATTGTTACCATATGATTATGTATCTTGGTTGTTGAGGACAAGTTGCAGGTATAAATCTTTGGGTCGTGTTCCCAGTGGTGGTATTCTTCGAACGTCCAGACGAGGTAGAATGTTTTCCTTGTCTTGTTAGCATTTCATTTATATATCATACTTGATATTAGAGTTGATTTTTGGGTGTCTTTCCATATGTTGTGGTTTACCCCTAGCCATAGAGCGATTTTCCTTGTAACATTATGATAGAAGGAAAGCTAGATGTTTTTATCTTTCCTTCTAGAAAAAGAACGACAGTTACAAGCATTGTTATAGGGGTTCCTTGGCCATAAAAATCTCCATGGTTAGTGTCATTTCTTTCTATGTGTCCAGTTATTGGCTCTAGAATGAGATAAGAAGATATGTGATTATGAAATAAGAAGTGTATTCAAATTTGATGTTGTTGTGGCTTAAGTATGGGTACTGTCCTTGTGATTATGCTATAACGAAATCTAATGGACACTATATTTCCTTTCAAAAAAATAACAAGGATGAAACCATTGATATCATATTGTATTTCTGGAGCCAGGCCCACATGAATTTTGGATTTATTATCCTATCCATTTCTTTAGGTACATCTCCATTTTTGTTTGTTAGGTATGAGTATTGGTTAACTTCTTTCATATTTTCTTGAGGTGATTTCACCCCAACCATATTTAGTTCTCACATGTTTTTGTGGCTACTAAACTTATTCTTATGATAGAAGGAAAGATAGAAGTAGGCATATTTCCTTCTAGTACAAGAGAAAAAATTTCCCGAGTTTCTCTAGAGGTTCCTTGACCCCAAAAATGTAGTTTTATACCTTTATGTGTGCCCATTTATTGAATCTAGAACAAGATAATAACATATTTTATCACATAAAGTTGTCATGGGTCATATGTAGTTATTGTTAAGACCTAAGTCTACACCTCTGCCAAGTCTCTCTCTTTTTTGCATGCCTTCCTATAATTTTTTCCTCTTCTGGTCGATAAAGTCAGGCTAATCAAGTATGTTGTATGCGCAAGGAAAAACTATGAGAAAAATGCAGCGTTCAGAGAAATCCTTTTTGGGTTCGAAATATAATAAGGAAAATGGGTTCAATTTTCAGTCGTAAGATTTGAGAGAGAGCAAGATCAATTGTCATATCAAGTAAAGATTAATTCACGACCGTCATATCTCATTGGAGAGAGGTCGACGGTGGGGAGGCATTGCCGAGATCGAGAAAGAAATTAAAGTTTCTACAAATTGTGATCCCATAATATCTTAGGATTGTTGACTTTGCTAGATCAACATATCGATGGTTCATATCAATCCCGCTACGAACAATCATCTTCACATTGTGGGGATCGGGAAGGAAATTAAAGAGTGAGTGAGTTAATTCTCCACAATCACTCATGGTCGTTGATCTTCAAGAAGAGGACACATGTCAAGCGATATCATACTTTGAAAGGAAGCAAGAAGAATATAAGTGAGTAAAGGATTCCTAAAGGCTCAAATCCATGAGCTCATCTAGACCATCCATCAACGAGGACACACAGTGCCAGATCTCTCACTTCGGACACTTATCACTATGGAAGGTTTGTGGAGTGAAACAATAGAGAAAGAATAGACCGAACTCCTGAAGTGAATCTTAGTCATCCAAAATAAGAGTCCAGGTGAAGGTAGATCCAACACTTATGCCTCAATTTCGCAGGCATAGCTGATTATCAAAATCATGTGCCGTAAATTGATGAATGGCAAGATCTACTGCCAAGATTTTATGAAGGTGAGAATGACAACCTTGTTGAGCATGTTCTGGAATTTCATTCTTTGATGCAATAGCTTGACATCCAACATGAATACATATGTAAGGATCTATTTATATAATATCTTTAGGGAGATGTTCATATTTGGTATCATTCTCTTGAACCTTCTAGCATTTCTTCACTCAAAGAGTTTCATGCTGCTTTCAATATTCATTGTCAAAAGTTTTATTCCTCTGAGTTAATTTGTCATAGTTGTTGTGAGGAGTATAAAGAATGTTGGAAAATGTTTACCAAGTAGAGTATGCTTGTCATTGATGGCAAGTACAATAGTGGATATGGCAGGATAAGAAGGATAGAATCCTTTGGGGATTCGGACGTGAAAGCTCAGGAGGAACAGTGTTGAGGAAAATGCGCGAAGCAAAGGCAAAGCTCAAGATACAGGAGTTTGCAGAGGAGAAGGAAGACAAAGATCCATAGCCATTGGATCCCATTCAAATTTCCTGAAAGGCTGACAGTTGTCAGATCTGCAGAAGCTACAAGGGAGATAAGCCTCAGGAGCAAGAAGAGAAGTCTCGACACAAGGAGTTGTCATCGAGATATCAGCCATCGGGAGATCGGAGTTCTCAAGGTCGTGAGAACCGGGACATTGAAAGTCTTGAAATCCTGACATAATCGGGACCGTTCATTTGGAAGGACGCGTGGCAGTGATCGGGCGCCACCAGGAGAAGCTCGACAGGAGGCTTCATCAGAGAATCGGGAATCGGAGTTTCACGAGTCCCGTGAACAATTGCAACAGAAACCCAGAAATCGTGATGAAAGAAATCCTGACTGAACCTGAACCGTCAGATCAACATGTGATCTAGACCGTCGATCCAACTCACGACAACAGACCACGTCAGCTAGGGACACGTGGCACAACCAGGTAATGACAGGTGTCAGGAAGATTCAACACTTCAGGCACATATAAGTCACGAATCAAAGTGACACGTGGCAGTACTTAACACGTGTCAAACCACGTGTGACGTCAGCAGAGTATTGGGGATCGGGACTTTGAAATGACAAAGTCACTTGACATCAGGAATGCCGATTTCACAATATGCGATATCGCGATGTAATCTGAGCCGTCAGATTAAGGTTAAATCTGAACCGTTGATTCCAGTCAATGGAGAGGCGTCGGGGATCGGGACTTTGAAATGACAAAGTCACTTGACATCATGAATGTCGATTTCGCGATGAGCGATTTCGCAATTTAATCGTAGCCGCTGAATAAAGATCGCATTTGGACCATTGATTCAAGTCTGTATCGGAGTTTCATGGATCGTGAATTCGAGAGGTAAAGAACTCATTGCATCAAGAATTCCAATTTCACGATATGCGAAATCGCAAAATGATCTGAGCCGTTAGATCAAGTGTTGATCAGGACCATTGATCACAGCCTATATCGGAGTTTCAGGGATCGTGAATTCAAAATGGAAAGAACTCAATACAACAAGAATCTCGATTTCACGATGTGCGATATCACGATCCAATCGTGGCCATTGAAACAAGTTCATATCTGGAACGTTGGTTCAACTCTGTGTTGGAGTTTTGCGAATCGCAATATGGAGAGACAAAAGAAACAAAGCAGAATTTGCGATATGCGAAAACGCGAAAGTGCCTTATGCATAAGGGTGTGGTCACAACCCTTGGTCACGGGAAGAGAAGGAGTCAGTTCGGATAAGCTCCATATCAGAGTTTTGGGGATCGGGATTTGTAAGTGACTAAAACTATGAACGCCAAGAGTGTCAAAATCGCGATATATGAAATCTCGATTGGATCTGAACCGTTGGATCAAGTATTGATTGCAGGGCTACTGTTGCATGCACTAGTGAAACCACTAGAAACCACTGATGGTTTCAGCCAGAGGAGTATAAGACACTTGGGAAAATGGCCAGAGAATCTGAAGAGTGACGATGATGATCACGTAGAGAACTCGAGAGGTGGAGGATATTGGCGCGGTTGGAGCATGCAGAGGAATGGTGAACATTGCATGCACAAGGTGCACAAAATCTATAAATACACAATACAGAGAAGAGTTGAGGGGTTTTTGTTGCTATTGGAGTTGGAAGTGATTATAGCTGGTGAAGGTGATTCATGTGTGAAGAAGAAGGAGAGTGCAACATCTGAATTCAAGGGAAGAGGATCTGTGCAATGAATGGGTATGGCGTACATAGCTTAAAAGGCAGAAGAACAGACAGCGCAAGTGATCTGAGCAGAAAGGAAATGAGCCAGACAGAGCAACGAAATGGAGCAGAACAATGATAAGTCAAGTAAGCCATCGTCGAACATCATATCACTGTAATAAATTCAGTAGCAAATATTTATATTTCAGGGTGGTTGGGAGGAGCTAGGGAGGACTGGTGTCCTCAAAGGTTCAAGTGGGTGCTTGAACACAGGGAGTTGGTGCTTCCTTCTAGTTGGTGCTAGATAAACACAGGGAGTTGGTGATTCCTTCTAGTTGGTGCTAGAGAAACCAGGGAGTCGGTGCTTCCTTCTAGTTGGTGCTAGAGAAAACAGAGAGTTGGTGCTCTCAGCAAGTTGCAGCTTGCTAAACAGAGGTTGAAGCCTCATTATGAGTTGGTGCTCATAAGTATGATAATGTAAAGAATGTAATTATTATTTATCATATAAAGAAAAAGAGGTTTTTACCCTGTATGTGTTTCCTTGGAAAATATCTGTCTCTGTGCTTTTCATATATGTGACTGATGCTAAATATGCCTATGTTTATTTCTCTTCATTATTGTGATCATCATTCAGTGTCTTTGCAAAGAGTTTTAAAAGAAGCATAATTGTTTAAGCTCAGTAACAACTGATTCACCCCCCCCCCCTCTCAGTTGTCCAACAATTGGTATCAGAGCTATCCCCTTTTACATAAGGGTAGATCCTAGAGCTTAAACATGTCAATCCATGAAGGAAATTCAACCAATAAGGCCCCTCTGTTCAATGGAACAAACTTTGCCTTCTGGAAAGTTATAATGAGAACCTAC